>JAHWFO010059370.1:4123785-4164461 GCA_023313115.1 Rhysida immarginata
CCCTCCCCAAGTTGTCTTCCAATTTCTATAAATTAGTGTAACACAAATTGTAAAATTGTTTGTTGTTTTTAAGATCCATATAGATATATTACTAATTAGATATATTATGTTTGTAAGAACACTTTTATCTCCTTTTTTTTTTTTTTTTTAAATTTTTTTTTTTTTTGTTTTTATAAGAACAGTATAGGCATTTTCACTTATTATTAAAATTCATTTTTAATTTACTTTATTATGAATTATACAATTATTTTGAGTTTATTATATTAATAAGGGTAAATAATTAATTTTGATCAATTTCTATAGTTTCTGACATTGGACATTATTCAGTTGTGTAATTGTCAGAGCTTGCACAATGTTTGCATCACCAAAATTTTATGGATTTCAAAAAATATTGTTTCAAAACGTTTTGTGCTTTTAAATCCTCTTACAAGATTCAACTAACATGAAGATCAAAAAATAGGGTTAATGCTTATCCATATGTATGCAATGGTTATATTTTGTAATATATACGTTTTTTTATTATTATAATGAAGTTTGTATGGAGACTTTTGCCTCACTTTTTTTTTTATTCTTTTTATTAAGATTTGGTTTACTCATTGTGTGGAACTTTTATTCTTATCTTTTCAATAAAGTTGCTTTAATCAATTTATGTAGAGATGAAAGCCATCTGCAAACCAGAGGAGTGATTACAGGACTGGTTAATAAATTGAATTGGAAAAAAAAAAAATTATATAAAAGTGGCTACACCATCTTCTTTTCTTAGTTGAAAATGAGACTTTGCAGAGACTATGAATAATTTTCTTTTTATTTATTTTTATCTTGAATTTACCTTGTTTTCAGTTATGCAAAATTCAGCACAAGAAGAACGAATTACCAGAGTCATTTTGTAGGCTGGCTGGTTTAATCCTTTTTGTCATGGATATTCTTCATTAACATTTATGATAACATTCTATAAATTATAGTCTGTAGATCTGATCTTGAGCTCCCGTTTCAAGTCATTTTTGCACACAACGTCATGACTGATCATCGATTACAGCAACCACGCTCTGCCCTATGCTTCTTCCCACGGTTGGCATTTACCTGTTCAAGGCAGAGCTCAAATCGCGAATGGTAATCAACCATGGCAGACACTGATGCAGAAGCTCCTCAGAATTATTATTATTATTTGGTATTATAAAAGTTAAGAATAAATATACAGGTTGTTATAAACCAATGTGCATACAAAAAAACAAATGATTAAATACAAAATCTCTCAAAACAACCATCAAAACAGAAAAATAAAAATAAAGAAAAAACTCTCCCTCTAATGAAACAAAGAAAAACTGTTGCACCAAAAAGCAAACAAAGAAAAAGCACAATGGCTGTATAAGTGATCACATAGTTTCCTCAATGTGCAGTGATATAGGTCGTGGCTCAAGATCCGATCTGCAGACTATAAACAATTAAAGAATCTCTCAAGAATGGTCAATGAGGGTTTATCCTACGCCACATCTCAGATGTTTAAATTATTGATCTAAATAAGAAAGAAAATTCCACAGCCTGGGTTCAAATTAGGAACCTTTAGCTCTTCGCACTGAACACTCTAACCAATTGTGCCACTGTGTCTACATGTCTTTAGGGCTCTTTGGAGCAGTTACCTAGTTCGCAGGTTAGAAGTATCTTTTCTAATTGTTCTAACCAGCTCAAATAGATAGTGTAATGCTGCCATGTCCATAGTGGCACAATTGGCTAATTCGTTCAGCACGAAGAGAAGGTTCCTGGTTAGAATCCAGGCTGTGGAATTTTCTTATATATTTTCATCAATTATATAAAAAATTGTAAAATAAAAATAAAGGAAGGAGTTTAGTATATAATTAGTAACATGGTATTTTCTTTCTTTTAATGTAAAAGCGAATAAATAATAAATAAAATATTTCTACAAGACCTTCCTTGATCTTCCATCAAACTTCCTAACAAATTGCTGCATCAACCTGACTCCATATCAAAATCCAGATTGGTGACTGTTAAAATACTTTTATTATTCTAATTTTTATAATTAAATTTTATTTATCTGATTTTCTTTACCCGTTTTTACATTAAAAGAAGGAAAATACCCATGTTACTAATTGTAAAATATCTTACATTTATCTTAAATAAAATTTCTAAGGTAAGTATTATATAAAGTCTCATTTCACGTTTTGCATTGCTATTTCTGATTTATTATCTATCGTGTTTATAAAATTCTCAACAGTACACTATCTCACACTTTTAATTATAATACAAACTTAGAACCAAAAATTTAAAGTCACTGATAATATATTAATAAATAATTCACAAGAATCACAATTAGTCATAGGGTTAAAAAAAATAATCCACGACCATGTTGAGTTAAAGAATATATGTGGACAAATAATAAACACACGTACCATTCCGATTGAATGTAAATCTCCTAAATGCCAAGTGATCTGCAGACATTTTAAAGCAAGCATAAAAGAATATTGTTTCACAAAACTATAATTAGAGTGACCAACTGGTCCTATAAAGATTTTAATTTGTTTTACTTCGACGCCCGTTTCTATTTAATGGGTACATTGCCTTTTGGCCAACTATTCCTTTGGAATGCTTACCAATAATAATAATAATAATAATAATAATAATAATAATAACAACAACAACAACAACAAGAATATAACTCGTAAAATGATTTTCAAATATGCTGAAAAGAAGAATATAAATATTTGTTGTTTAATGTTACAGTCATATTTTATATACTGCAATGGCGAAAACTGCATTTCAATTTAAGTATTTGATTGCAGCTTTCATACGAATTTTTCCAAACACGCGCGATATGAGAAATGAAATGCTCGCACGTCTAAATTTTTTAAACTATTTCGCTTATGTTCTTTCCGTCGCTAGAGCCATTCATCCCTTCTTAATCATTGTTGCAAAGCATTGTCTGGAAAAATCTTGTAAGCATTCCAAGGAGCTTTACCTGTGATGCAGATGTGATTTTAAATTTCAATTTTCAATTTTACTTGCAGTTGGTTTAAATAAACAATAGAAATACCTTTGATTCTATCAACACTCACATCATTTTTAAACTTTAATTAGCCATTTTTAACAACAGGCCCAACATTAATTAGCCATTTTTAACTACATGCCTAACTAATTAGCCATTTTTAACAGTAGGTCTAATATTAATTAGCTATTTTTAACAATAGGCCTAACATTAAGTAGTCAGTTTAACTATAGGCCTAACATTAATTAGCCATTTTTCACAATAGGCCTAACATTAATTAGCCATTTTTAATAATCGCCTAACATTAATTAGTCACATTTTACAATAGGCCTAACAGCACTGAATTTTAAAACGAGTGCTCCAAGCTGCCATCAACAATGCTTAAGTGATAAACAAAAACTAACAATGTATTTTCACTTAGACTCGTCGATACGAATCGATTGATATATTACATGCCCTAAGTTCATATTTTTAATGTTAGTGCACGTGGCTGAAGGGGCCCACGAGAGCTCATTAAAAATTGATATATCGCAGTTGAGTTCTTCCATTTTCACGTTATCGTGCAAATGATGGCCGGCCGGGCACATAAAGGTATTATGCTTGCATTCTTATATATAGCTTTAGCTAAAGCTCGTAATAAGGGCTCATTTTAGTACTTTTTGGGGGTCATTTTCTCGGATGTAGCATTTCGAAAATCGAAAAGAATGGCATATTCATCTTGTGCTCATCATTCCCGTTCGAATGACATATTACATGCCTTATATTGCCAATAAAAAAATTTAATGGGGGGGTTTGGGCCTCAATAGTCACGTGATTGTTAGACCGATTTCAATCATAAACTAATCAGGTGAGCTCAGGAAGGGCCTCTATCGAAGAGCGAAAGCAGAATTTGAAAAAGTTAAACCATTCTCTATTAATCGTCGGACAGACAGACGGACAGACAGACACACAAACAGAGCGAAACCAATATATGCTTTTCAGCATATAATAATAATATGAGAAAGAAATTTTTATATAATTTTAATTTTACCCCCTCCCTAATTTAATCCCCTAACCTCTTTTTTTCTTTCGTTTTTTTATCTGATAAAGAAAATATCAATTTTTATGTATCAAAGTCAAATATTTCCTCTTCCTTAGGGAATGGCTTTTACTTTGAAGGAACGACAGTTACTTGGCATTCATGGATTGTTGCCACCATGTTTCAGAACACAGGAAGAACAGAGTCAGACTGTTTTAAATAACCTAGCACGTTACAAAGAGCCACTCAATCAGTACATCTATTTGTGCAATCTACAAGTAAATAAATTCAGTCTTGCATAAACATTTTCTTGGTTATTACTAATTCCTAATTCAAATTCTTTGTGTTAAATTTTCTATTAGGACAGAAACGAACGGTTATTTTACAGGGTATTAAGTGAAAATGTTGAGCAATTGATGCCAATTGTTTATACTCCAACTGTTGGTCTTGCTTGTCAAAAATATGGTCTTATATTCAGAAGACCAAGGTAAAGGATAAATTTTACAAATAATTTTTTTTTTTATAAATTTAGTCTGTATAAGTTCTAAAAATCTTTTATGTATAAGTGTGCTAATCAAAAATTTATTTTGTGCTTATGCAGTCACTTTGCGTAGCCTAAGTGGAATATTTTTCATCATTGCTAATAACCATCTATTAAAATTGCTGAATATAAAGTGCTTATAGATAGTAGAGTGTAAATAATTTTTTGTTCTTTCTGATTTTCAAGTAATAAAGATTTGGGTATAAAAGGCTTGTTCAATAAATAATTGAAAACGTATTAAAAAGAATCGTGATAGTTATGTCGGGGCCTGCGCTTACTCGCAATTTACAAGTCAAAAGGGCCGTTTTGCTAAAAATTGACCACGATTCTATTTTGACCAGGGAGTCAAAGTTGAATTTAGAAAAAGTTAAATTTAGAATATCATCGGCCATATCCTTATCACTTCATTTGGTCACATGCTGTCTTCTTTAAATTTCTAATTAACTATAGAGATTGTGGGTCCATGTAAACATATGGAAGTTAAAAAGAATATAAAAGTTGATTTGCATATTCTGAAATTTGACCTGCAGTTTTCAGGTTGAGTCAAAGTAATTCCTAGATTTTTGGTCCTAGGGTGAACCGTATTTGTATATTTTTGTTTTAGGGCATTATTTTTGCTATTCATGGGACATTGGGAAACAATTACATAAGATGGCGTCACCCTTACAAGAACAGCGAAGTGTCGTCAGATATTTGTTGAGCGAAAGTGTGCTTTTGCTCCTTGAAATGTTGGTGTCCATATTGTCTACTTCCGTGCATAACCCATCTTCCATATTCCTCTAAACTCGCACTTCAGATTTCCCATTGATGCACTAAATAAATCAAGGTTCCCGAATGACGATGAAGTCCGATCAGCGCAGCATGAGTTATTCACACATGCAAAAGAATTCTTTTTCTGAGGAATCTGTGTCCTTGTCAGTTGTGGCATGTTGAAAATAGTAATGTAGTTACTTTGGATGTTTTACGATAAATATTTGCTAAAACATATTTCTAGTTATTTACTGAAAGAGCCTTGTATTTTGGATTTCATAAAGCCATAATGAAATTGGGATCTTTTTTAATGTCAAGTAACGAATTGTTCCTTGTATTGTACTTCTTAACAACATTTAGAGGCCTTACACTACAACGTAGTGAAAAAATAATTTATTATAATTATTATTATTATTATTATTAATTTTTTTTTTTTAAGACTAGTTTTGCATTTATTCTTGCCGTTTTTAAATCTACATATGAGAGGAATTATAGTTATTACACAAGATATTAAACAGATCACATGATTGGTGAGAAGTCTCCAATTAAAATTATGTAACAAGTTAAGATTTGTTGATGGGACCACCAATTACAGAAAAGATAAGTAACCCATTTGCAAGATAGAAGACTCTATACAGATTTTAAGAAGCTCTTCAAATTCTAGAATTACTCCCATTTTGGTTGGAATCAATTGAAATTTGTAAAAGTATCTCTGACCCAATTTCTAAAAAGCTTATTTTGAATTTGTGATTTTATTTTGACATTTACCAAATTCTGGACCTAGTATGTTACTTCATCTACCTACCCAATTACAAAATTAAACTTATTTTTTATTCATAACTGTATTTTGATGTTTATTCACTTCTTGACTTATGACCTTCATACTAGCCAATTGTTAATTACTACTTATCGTTCCGTAATTGATGATCCCATCAGCCAATTGTAACTTGTTACATAATTGTGACTTTTATTGGTGATCCTTTTTCAGTATCTTGTGTAATTGCTGCAATTTCTCTCGTATGTAGATTGAAAAAGACTGGAATAAATCCTGAAACTATTCATCAAAAATTTATTTTTGCTCTGTTGTATTGTAAGTCCTCTATAAATCTCGTATTTCTGATGATTTATTTCTCTATTTAGAAAGACAAAATCTTAAACATTGAATGCAAGGGTTATATTTTCGTGCATGAAGCCGATATATAACCACCCAAAATTTCATTACTTTTATGCAATGAAAGGATTAAACTTTTTTTTCATAAAAAAATAAATATTAAATAATAGAAATCCCAAATGTTATATACAAGTATAGAAATCCCAAATATAATATTCAAAGAACTAGTTGTAGGTGAAGTAGTTGATAATTATATCCTTACAAATTGCAGTTTGGGCAGATTTATATGAAATGCAATGAGTTTTTTATTTCCTGTAATAAATTTTTATTTGAATATTTAATAGGAGAAGTTCAGTTTTAATTTTAAAATATCTTTTATAATATCTGCACCTAAGAATGAAAGTATTTCTGGTTATATTTTGTTATTTTTTGGGTTAATGCCAAAAGATAAGCTGCTCTAAAAATGCATTCTAACAGTTACAAGCAGATATAAAACAATAGTAAAATTTTATCTCCATATAGAATTTTTTAGAATTGGACATTCATATTTAAGGTGCATCAATAACACTGGGGACATGAAAATGTAGGCTTGGCAAAAAATTCAGGGGTGGGGACTGATATGTAGGCTTGCCAATCCTCCCAGATTGCCCGGGAGTCTCCCGGAATCAGACTGGAACAAGCGCTGAATTAACATGGAGTCTTCCATAGTCTCCCGGAATTGCCAGTCTGAAAGTTGGGCAAGTCTAGTGATATGTCATGAGTTTTTACCATATGGTTATGTTTTTGATTAGCTTTCATTCTCTCCCAAAATGCAGTAGGTTAACTTTTACCAGTTTTACCAGTAACTTCTAATAGCAGTAAGTCAGTATTAGAATTTGGGTAAATTAAATGTTATTTTATTTTTGTTAACAGAGGTTTATTCATTACAATCCATGACAAAGGATATATCAGGGAAATCATAGATAATTGGCCAGAACCAGATGTAAAGGTATAATTTTTTTTATGAATAAGTGATTATAAGTTTTGCAAAATCACACATTTTTTTATAATCCTTTCTTTAAATCTTACTTTTATGAAAGTTACTTCCTTAAGTTAATTATCTATTTAATTATTGGCCACGTTTTTTTTAATAGGTCACATATATTGCAATACTGTAATAATACTATGAAATATAGGGGAAAATATCTTTGCATTGAATGATGGGTACAGCTGCCATTTTTTGAGGGCAAGAGGAAGGCAATCCTATACTGCTACTCATTGAAATGCGCGGTTTTTGCCAGACTTGTTATTGTATAACGATGGTAACGAGTTGTTGCGTGTTTGGATGTATTGTATAACAATGGGATAAGTTCACAGCCATGGCAGCCATGGATCTCGATGCCCTCTAAAGATGGCGGATATTCAATGTTTGTTTTGATATTTCTCCCTATACTGTATGATCAAAGCATCTGGACACCCCTGCAAAATAAAAGGCATTAATATCACAGTGAAAGCTCACACAGATATAAAAGGATGCAGAGTTCAGATAACATTTCAAAGCTGAAATGATAAAATGGGAGGGAAATATAAAGTGAGAACCTTTAACAGGGTTCAGACTTAAAAAAGGGCAGAACGTTATAAAAAAGGGCACTTAATTTTCAAAAAAGGGCATTGTCTTCAAAAAAAAATTTTTTTCTATAAAAAAATGCATAGTTCTTTTTGAAGTTCCTTAACCCTTTACAAGATTTTTAAATTTTTCCTTGTGGGCAAATTCCTGGGTATCAGGGCACGTGATCAGGATCAAAGGGCAGTGAGGCGGAAATTTTTCATCAAAAGGGCAAACTGGGCAGCGTTTCCCGTAAACCCCTGCCGGAAATGAACCCTGTTTAATCCATACGGACTATAAAACTACTTTGAATGTGGTATAGTGATTGGGTGATATCATTGTAGAAAATCTGTATGTAATATTTGTGATGTCAATTGCCCTGTTCCACTGTAATTTACAGTAACGTCATTTGAAAAGGTACTGTGCTAGGGCTACAACTGCACAACAACAACAAGCTGCTACACCATGGTTGCAGAGTGCTGAAGAGGGTAGCGAATCGGACTTGCGAGTCTGCTTTTCATCAAAAGCACCAACTTGGGATTTTCATGGTGAGCAGTTGCATTGCTTACAACAAAAATGGACCCATGAGCAGTAGTAATGTGTTTTATGGAATGTTAAGTCATGCTTTACTATGTGAAGTATGCTGGGTGAACTGAGTACTTATCTAATTGTACCAGCTTTGTTCAAGAAATTTTGCATCCTAGTCCATAATTTTATTTGTTAACCAATTTTCAAAATTCTTTTTGTATCTGATACTTACATTTGTACTCTATGTAATGCACTATTCACTTTTCGACATAGCCCCCATCCCTTTCCACACATTGTGCTAACGCGTGACTAATCGGGTGAACCCGTCGGAGAGGAATTTCGGGGTTGTTGTCATTTTTTACCTTGTCAGAACACAACTCATGTCCCTTAAGGTGCTCTTTCTTCTTGGGGAAGTGGTGAAAGTCGCAAGGTGCAAAGTCTTACATCTTTGAACTGCAGGCGCTGCAAAGCCTGTGGTGTGTGGCAAGCATGTGTGGTGGGCGTTATACTCGATAGCAGTAGAGTCCAAAGCTGCCATTCAATATTGGTGTCGACAACAACCCCAGAATTCCTCTCAACGGATTCACCCGACTAGTCACGTGTTAGACCCCATCCCTTTCCATGCATTGCATCATGTTGAAAAGTGAATAGTGCATTACATAGAGAACAAATATCAGATAATTTTGAAAATTGGTTAACAAATAAAAAGTTACTGACCAGGAGGCAAAAATTCTTGAACAACCCTCGTAAATAATCCTAGCAGTTTCTCTATACAACACATGAATTAGAACAATAGCAGCATGGTAGGCCAGAACCTTTTTGTATAACAGAACCTTCTACTGCACTGCTTGTTTGGAAGGGCATTCATTTAATGATTGCAGGATTTCAAAAATTGGTAAATAGTTATCCCATAGATTACTGTAATTACAGCAAATGCTACCCTATGTCATATTGATTTCTTTCTTTTGTGCAAAGAATCAGTGGATAAGGATGTTTGATCATATAGTGTAGGAGAAGAAATATATTTGTATTTTGTTTACAGCATACAGTTTTAAATGCTGATTGAAGATGTGTTTTTTTTTATCCATCCCTATGGATGGATTTCACGTTAATATTATAATTAATTATTAGTTTATAATTATGCTCCTGGAATTATGCCTTAGCTTATTTTTTTTTTAAACATATAACAAAATGGGATCTAATCAAAGTGTGTACAAAAGAATATTTGTATACAGGATGATTCTAAGCAGCCATACTACAAGGCGTTTATCTTGTAAGTTCGACCTCGTAGAGCTTTGGGGAAAAAATTTACATGATGACTAAAGAATGTTGAAAGTTTAATGGTGCCTTTCCCATTTTCCAGAAATAGCTGGAAATGAGTACCCTTGGGTTCACCCAAAAAACTTAAATGGAAACATTGGTCAAATAGGGTGCCTTTGGATAGATATTGGAAAAAGAAACAACTTTTGTAAAAAATGTTTTTTCCATTTGGATTCTTTCAGGAAGTAAACAATAAAAACACTTTCAAGTCACGCATCTGCAATTTGCCATGTTGACATTCGTTTAAAACATTTTCTTAAAGCACATTGTTGCCATCGTGACAGGTCATCACTGAAAATGCCTTTTTCTAAAGAAAAAATATTTGAGATGTTGATGGTGTTAGGAGAATATCAGCAAAACTATCGTGCTACGGAGAAGTTGTATGCTGTGGGATATCCTAATCGTACAAATCATTCCAGAATGGGTTTTCAGGTCTTAGGTTTGTGTGGGACACACGGATCCCCTGCAGCCCAACAACAACACAGATGCTGTGATCAGAAGACTGAGATGAGAGAACTGTTGTTTTGGCTGCAGTTTGAATAAGGAATAAGTTTGAAAACAGCAGCTGCTCCACCCTTTTCACATACATCTCCACCAGATGCTTGGAGGTTGTGACTACAGAGGAGACTATTTTTTTTTTTTTTTTTTTTTTTTTGCCGTTTGTTTAGAAACCCATACAAAATTTCCATTTATTTTATATACTTTATATATATTAGTGTTGTGGATGGACGAAGCCACAGTTAAAAGGAACATTTCCATATTGTACATTATTGGGCCCAGGAAAATCCTCACTGGCCTTGTGAGGTAGATGACCAATGTGTGGTGTGTGAATACGTGATGTGACACTATCAGAGGCCATATGAGCACACCATATATCTTTCAAGATAATTTATGTCAAGTTTAAGGAAAACAAGCTGCCTGAATTTTTAAAGATCTTCCTTTAGTGATAGTTGGTATGTGTTTCACCAGTGAATACATATCTCGCACATACCAGTGAATCATGTTGGAGGTCATTGATTGCATCTTATCCCCTGCGATGGATTGGTAGGGCTGGATCTATATTTCCCTCTTGGTCTCCAGACTTCATTCCCCTTGATTTCTTCCTGTGGGGATGGCTAAAAAAAATTGTGTACCAAAAACAACTGACAACAAGGGAGGATATGCAGGACTGAATAAGGGGGAAAATGACATGTGTAGATGCCAGCAACAAAATGGATGGAGATTTGAACATTTTAATGTGATGAAACCTGCATTACTCTGAAAGTGTTTTTATTGTTTATTTCCGGAAGGAAGCCAATTGGGAAAAAGTTTCCTACAAAAGTTATTTCTTCTAAGATCTGTCCAATGATGCCCTATTCTATTCATGGTCCCATTTAAACTATTTGGGTGGACTGGATGGACTCATTTCCAGCCATTTCCTGAAAATGGAATAGCCACCATTAAATTATTCTCACAATTCTTTGTTGTGAAAATTTTTTCCTGAAAGCTCTAGGATGTTGAACGTTTAAGAATAAAGCCTGGTACAGGTACAGGACTTAGAATTACCCTGTATATTTGTATAAATTTTATCATTCGGAACTTTAAATGATAATTTTAATTTTGGTTTTGTTAATTTTTAGCGTACTATTTGAATTGAAAAGGTGGGTAATTTGATTAATGTACAGTGAATTAAATGTTTTATTTATTGAAAAAGATAATTTTATTAAAATTTCATTATTCTGTGTGGAAATTTAAATATTTCCTTGCATTAATTTAACTGAGATATGTAGTCTACTTTTGTGTTTGAGTAAAATGTTTGTTTGAAGTGCCATACATCTACAAATTGGCTATATGTGAAATTGCTCATCATATGAACAGAGCAGCAAAATAAGATGAAATGTGTAAACCAGAACCATGTCTAAACATTAGAGATAGTGGTAATCAAAAGGTTTAATTGGCACCTTCCCCCCCTACCTAGATCAAATTAATCGAGTCAATAAGGATGCATTTAAACTTCGTACAATTGCTTCACAATCGACAGCCATAGGTATATGTGATGAACTTAGCAAATTTGACCATGGACTAATTAAAAAGAATCTGACACTTGAAAAAAAATATAGAATTACAATATAAATATTTTCTCTTACACAGGTTGATCCAAAAGTCAGTTCATCCATCATTAAACATACAGATGTCAAATTTGCAGTGTATATTCTTTAATCAATGTGACACTGATTGAGCCTGTAGTAAATGTTCATTCAAAGTGGCCCCTATTCTTCTGCTTGCACAAACGAACACGGCAGCACATATGCTTGGAGACATGTTGCACCACTGTTAATGCGGAATGTTATTGTAGCAAATTCGAACAATTTGCAGAGCAGTTAAATGATGTCGAATGCAGACAAGTGATTATCAACAGGATGAAGCTACAGCTCACATAACCCGATCTCAATGGAACGAGTGCAATCTTTTTTGAGGATAGAGTAATTTCAAAAGAAATTTGGCCACCTCGTTCACCGGATCAACTTTCCTGGATTATTTCTTGTGGGGCTATTTAAAAGGCTCAATATAAGTGGCATTGATTAAAGAATATCCACTGCAAATATGATGCCCATATGTTTAATGGTTTTCATTTTATATGTAAATATCTTTAGGTGAAATGACTTTTAGATCACCCGTGTATTTTTCTTAATAGAACTGTAACTAAATATGCAATACAATGGATTTTTTAAGACTAAGGTGTTTCAATTTCACTATTATCAACGGACTCATTTAACAGAAAGCCAAACCACTACTTTAAAGTAATAAACATCTGAACAAATTTGTTAAGAAAAACATTATTTATATGACAAGTATTTAATACAATGAAATTCTAAGTCTGCGAGAGTGCTCTCGAGGGAAAACTAAGCTTTGTTTACTAACAAGCTCAGTAGACTGATCCTCTGCTTGGCTAAATTTCAAATGCCGGTAGATCCAATAGTGACTTGACACCCTGAAAACTGAAAGTTATATGAGGAATAGAAAAGGTAGAGGCAAAAAGAAATTTTTGAACAAATGTTGTACTATATGAAGGGGGCAATACAATGGTATTTTTTATTTTCTATTAGGTGGAGGTTTTCAAGGTCATGTGAAGGTCAACTTCAATTTTTTTTTAATAGAGAGCTATTTTTATTTTATAAGCATTTAATAAACAGCAACTTTTTGTCTAAAACTTTATCTGACCCAACCATTTGAAAATATGCTAGGCTTACGAAATTTTTTCCCATAAACAAAGCCTTATTCTGAATTAATCATGAGGTACAGTTTTTGATTAATATAGTGGACTTTGAAGGTTATTACATGGCTGACATTAATATTTAATCCCATATTTGGTGTTATAGTCAAATAACAAAACATTTTTCTCTGAATAATTTGTTTGTAATAAACAAAAGAAATAATGAATGAGAACTGGAACTAATTCTCCAAACATCAGGTAATGATATTTGCAAAATGGAAGGAAAAATTCTGTGACCTGGATTCGATCCAGGAACCATAAATATCACCCTTGATGCTTGGAGAATTAGCTCCGGTTCTCATTCATCATTTCTTATGTGTTCATCAACTTTCTGATGGTTGGATAGGAGAAATTCCTGATCTGTGAACCAGTGCCTGCCCTACCATTGGGCCTTCCATCTTGATAACTTGGTTGTCTTTAAGACACTTAGTGGTAGCAAGGCTCTACAGTAAAGGCAATAACCCAACTGGTGGAGGCATAGAGCATGATACTTGTGGTTCTTGGTTCAAATCCAGGTCACAGAATTTTTCCTTTCATTTTTTTTCAAATTATATAATATCATAAACAAATTAACAAATTTCAAATAACACCCTTTTGTCTAAATAATTTATCTGAATTTCTGATGACATTCAAGAACAAATTTGTAAATTAAAAAGCTAATATCCTATTATGTGTGCAAATTGATGTCCTTCCACTTCGTGACTCGCTTAAGGCTGTATTGCCCTCTTCATATTATACATTTGGTCAAAAATTTCTTTTTTGATAACACTTTGTTCTGAGATAGCAATTCTTAACACTTTATTTTGACCATCTGGTATAAACAGCATGCTTAAATTATTAATTCCTTGATTTCTCAAAAATTATTAGTTTGCGAAGCTGATACATACAGTGATAACAAAATTTACTTGTTTTTTTAGCAATCTACCAAGTCTAAAACTGATCCGTCATCATAACTTTGACCACGATTTTTCAAAAGTGACCTAAACCCTTTTACACGAGCTACACAAAATACTTTTGATCCCCTCTCCCTCTTTCCATCTTAACCTGTATGTTAAAGTCCATCGAAATCGATATGACGGAGTTTCGGCCTCCCCTTGCTAGTAAAATTCTAACACAGTTGTAAAACTTTTTTTTTTGTTGAATTTTGAACATTATTAGTCATTTGATAATATTGTAATAGGATGGTTCTTGTAACATGAATACTGTATATTCTGCATAATGAATGCTCTTATGTGCCATTGTTCATAGATATTGAGAGAACTTGTGGTCATGTATGCATGAAATAGTTCAAGTTAAAATTGTGCAGAATATGAAACTTGCTGCAATTGTCTAATTCTTTGTTGATTACCATTTTAAGTTTATTTATTAATTTTGTTTTATTGATAAAAAATATGTAATTGATTTTTAACTAGGCTATTGTCGTTACTGATGGAGAGAGAATTTTGGGCTTGGGAGATCTTGGATCATATGGAATGGGCATTCCTGTAGGAAAATTATCTTTGTACACTGCATTAGCAGGAATTAAACCACATTACTGCCTTCCTATCACTTTAGATGTCGGAACTGATAATCCGGTAATGTTTATTTAACTTTTTTTTGAGGTTAGCTTAAATAAGGTTAATGTAAATTAATCTAGCTAATAACATACTTTAACCATTTACACTCAAATCACAAAGTATTTTATGGTATTATCAAACTTGGAGATAATTAAAATGATTGAAATGAAAAAGGGATTAATAAATTGATGTTGTGTAATTATTGCACTGAATAATTTTTAAGGAAGCTACAAACTTCTGAATTTTCTAAAATGAATTTAGTACGAAATTTAGCTTGCCATATATATTCTTATATAAGCAGAGATTTTTTTCACAAAGATGACTCCTAAAAACCACATTCGGCGTATGCACGAGTCAAAACCTGCTCTTATAAGTGTAGTTTACAAAAAATAAATAATTTATTAATCTGTTTAGAATTCATTTATTTACCTTTCCACTGCTTAAATAAATTCCTGATAAGATAAAATTATCCACTCTTTGCAGCAAAATGAGAAGTCTTTAAAAGTCTTCCATATTGTTTATATGGCTGCTGTCACTTTACCAGGTATGTAAATATGAAATCGGAATTTTTGTATAGAAAATACATGTTTATTGTATGAAAATGATAAAAAATATTCGAAGTATTGGCCATCGCTGGCTATACATTTTTTCCACCTGTCTGACAATTTGTGGATGTCACGCCAAAAAAACTATTGCTCTTTTGAGGCAAACCAGTCATTGAATCATTTTCATACATTTTCGTAAGAAGTGAAGTGCTGCTCAGCAATTGCATGTTCCATGAATGCAAATAAGTAGTAATCAGACTGAGCCAAGTCCGGTAAGTAAGCTGCAGCGAAAGTATTTCCCAACTAAACGCCTCAATCGTTACCTTGAGCAGTGTCATTGTGTGTGATTGTGCATTATCATGAAGCAAATTTACCTTGTCTTTTGATATTCTGGTAGTTTACAAGCAAAGCTTGATTCAAATCAATCATTTGTTGTCGGTAGCATTCAGTATAAACAGCTTCAGCAGCTCATAATAAATCACAACCTTGTGATCCCATCAAACACAGAGCATCGTTTCTTACGTCAAAACCGCCACTTTTGAATTTTTTAAACCACTCAAAGCACTGATTTCGATGCATTTCTGCAGCAGTTAACAGAAAATCAATGCTGTCTGCAAATCTCAGTTCCAGGCACAAAATTCAACATGTTCAACACTATTACAAACTATGCTGTTGTATGAAACTTGTATTGTTGTGAGTTGAAAACTGTCAGATGTCAGAGTAAGAAAATGGCACCAATGATGTGGTTTGATGGTAACTACATTGACAGCTAGGGCTATTTATAGGGAAATTCCGGTTTCATATTTACAGACCCAGTAGATGAAAATTTAGCATTCTGCACTTTATCCCAAAATAAAAGTTAAAAAGTCAAAACCGTGTATTACGAAAAATTGCATATAATAATCAACAGATGATAATCCAGTAATAAAACCAGGGAAAGTATGAAGGGAGGTTTTTTACGTGTTCTTTCATTGCATTACGTCCATACATTAACATAACAGTTGTTCAATAGATAATGAATTCAAAATGGAACATCAATTAAAGTGGATTATACTATAGTTGAAATTATTTGTGAAGAATTTACAATAATAGATCTTTTTTTAAACTATTCAGTTTTCTCTATATTATGGAATAAATGAATTATCATATATATTATTTTAAAGGTAAACTCCATGGAAAAATTCGACTTAATTTTTTTTGCATCATAACATTAAACCAGTATACAGGTATATCATAAAGTAATAAAGTATATATCATTCAAAATTTATCGATTTATCCTAATATTTTATTAAGAAAAATGCCTCGGAAAATTGAAAGTTGGCCCTCTGATCATCCATCCCTTCTCCCGAGAACACGGCGGAAAACAACGCAAGAACTTGCCGCGAGAACCTCTGAGAAATTCAGTGAGATTCTAGTCTTTTTTTTTGATTCTGGTTTTGCTTCGAACGATTCTACATGTCGTAAGATTTTGCTAACCTATTTTATGTCTGAATGCCTTCAATTTGATCTGTTTGGATGTGTAAATAAACAGTCAGATAGAAATTTCACATTTCATAGATTCCCACACTAAAAAACAGTGTATTAATTTTTGACAGCGAGAACTGGTATCAACTCCAAACAGCATCGTGCTCAGCTCATTTTTGAAGCGCCATGCTTTGTCTACGCCCCCGCAGTGTTAAATTTGGTATCAATTGGGGAGGCCATGGCCTGGTGGGCTTTCACTGAACACACAACTTCTGTGAAGTTAAGCAACATCAGAGGTGAATTCAGGAAGGTACCGGCTCGCTATGGCTAGAGGTATCGCCTCCTAGCCATCACGTGATACACTGCGATCTAGCCGTAGCGCATTTGAATGATCTAGGCCTACTGCTAGACTAGGGCCGAGCCATTGAAGATCGAAATCGAAGAGAAACAATGAAGGGATGAAAAAAAGGGAAAGAATAAAAAAAATTCTGCTTTACTTTGATTAATTTCTGTTGCAAGTTCTAACTGTTGATTAATTCAATAAAAAAAATCAACGACAAGTTAATTATCTCAAAATAAAAAGTTAAACATTTTATTAGTCATAGAGATGTAAGAAAATATTCAATACTACAATCTCTCCTTGACTTAATCGTAAATATTTCGTCGCTGTTGTGTAAAATAAATTCATGTCCGTTGATAAGGAATCGTGTTTCGATCATAGTTTCATGAACGTTTGCGTCAATGGGCGCAGCCATCTTGAAAATGACCAACGAAGCCAACTTTTGAGAAGCTCGCTTAAAAACCTAGCCGGCTAAGGACGGGCGGAGCTAGCCAAGCCTAGCGAACGCATTCAGGGAAAAGGCTAGGCTAGCAAACGTAGCGAGCCGGCTACCTTCCTGAATTCACCGCTGGCATGGCTAATCCTGGATGGGCGGCCATCAGTGTTACACGAACTTCACCCCCCCCCCCCCCCCCCCCCAGCTGCTGCGACCATCATACAGCCATCATTAATCCAGGTTTATCCAGGGACCCAACTTGTTGGTCTCTGGCGATACAGGCCCTGGATGGACGCATTGGATTACATTAAATAAATAAATAAATAAATTCAAACAAGAAATTCACTGAATCTAGATCACAGATATAATGGAGTGAGATGCTTTTCCAACTCTAAACTGGCCTGGCGTTCTTCAAGAACGACTGCAACAGGCATGTGCTACTTGCCGAAGGAATGAGGTAGGTCTATCTTCTGTGTAGGGATGTGCACTAGCTGACGTGGCAAGCAGAAGATCCTGGTTTAATGCATAGAGACAAGAACAGAGAGCCCCCTTCAACTGTTCTTGAAAGAGCTATATTTATTGCAGAAGTTGCAGTAACATTTAATTCTGCTAACGGCCCGTGTATGTCACTGTCAGTGTTATCAAAATCGTTGTGACTATTGGTCTTGTTTTCATATTCATAGTCCATTGCGAGTCCTGACAACTAACCGATAGCGCCTGTGATAGCGTACAATGTGTGACGTCACAGTTTCGAAACTCCTTCGTACTTCTTCGCAATCTGTAACATAACAGATTGCCGAAACATGGCACCAGTGTCGACCGCAGGGGGAGGGAAAAGATGAAAGTTTTTCGTATATTAATTTTGAATTTGAATTGAAAATTTTTATACATGTAATGTTATTGTTGAGGCCTTTCATCTTTCATTTTAAGCAAGGTTGTTTTGAGTGTGGATTTTACCTTTAAGTATGAATTAATAATACATGTATTAGAATTAATTTCTAGGAATATGTTTTGGTTCTCTAAAATTTAAAATTTTTTAATTTAGGAATTATTAAATGACCCTTATTACATTGGTTTACGCGAAAAGAGGGTTCGTGGGAAAGAATATGACGATTTTATTGATGAATTTATGGATGCAGTTGTAGACAAGTAAAGCAAAAAATAATTATTACATCATAAGCTTTATTTTATACCTTTCCTGGCTGTGTTGTTCTATCTAAGCTTCATTAAATATAAAATTTCTTTAGATATGGCCAGCACTGCATTATTCAATTTGAAGATTTTGCAAACCACAATGCGTTCCGATTTTTGCAAAAATATAAAGATACCTACTGCACATTTAATGATGATATTCAAGGTAAAAATTCTCTCAAGATTTTAACTATGTAGAATTCATAACAGTTAAGCATATCTGCCAACTTGTATCATTTTTCCATACAATGTATGCATTTGGATGTACAGTGCAGACCCGGCCGAACGTTCCCAATCCCAAAGAATCGCTTTATGGTGGTACAAATTTTGGAAAACAGCAGTCTGCTAAGTCTGTGAAATGCTAGTGTACGTGAAAAATTGCAAGACCATGACATTCCTAGTAAGTTAAGGACTTGCGCTTTTCGAGCAAACTACACAAAATCCTTTGTGCTGCAGGGTTGCCATTTCGACATAAAATGACTGAGCTCACTACACCTCTTGGATGCATCCAGGAGACCTCTAGCGGCAGTGAAACAAAACTTGCCGAGTGGTTACAGCTTCAGGTCAGTACTACAACAATACTCTGAAAAATTATTGTAACAAAAAAGTGAGTATCTTGTGAAGCTGCAGTCACAGCTAATTTATCTCATAGCATCGAATCGGGATAAATGCCCAGTGTTCTGTTCCCCATACATGTTCAATGCAGACTAAGCAAGAAAAAGTATCCGCCATGATTCTACGAAGAACATTCTTAGTAACATGGGGTTGGGTATTATTTACAAACCACAAGTCATAGTAGCTGAGGTTGATACCCAGTAGTGCCACGGGAACATATTCTGGTGATAGCGCTCAACAGGTTGACATCTAATAGCAGAGGACATTGCTGGGCCCAGGCCTGCATTGTTCTAATCTTGTCATGCCCTGGTTTGCATTTTCTGTTGCACACGCCCCTTAACCTGGAGTAGCAATCCAGATTGTGGTTTTGCATTCTGTCGCATTGTAACATGTATATGATACTTTGTGTCGTTCCTTTATCATACGGTTTTGTATTCTAATGAATGAAATGGTGAAAAGGAGGCATTAACAAATCCAGTGAACAACTATGAAATTGTCGATGGTAAAAATTCCAGGATTAGAGTAAGCTGGTTTTCAGAATCTATTTAGATTTGTTGAATTAAGTTCCAGTTTCTGTTTATCAAAATAAGTTCAAGCTCTGGCATATAAATTACTTCTGGTTCTGATTTGGATGACTAAATGTACAAATTTCATTCTCCACAAGTTGGCAGGTATGATTAAATAGTAGGTTTTTTAAATTTGAAATTCTTTGACATGTATCACAAAATCTTGGCAATAACACTCCACACTGTGATTTATGAAAACAATCATGACGTAGCACTTCTGCACTATCTTATCTTTTGAATAAATTTCCAGCTAACAACACGTTTATCATGCATCACTATGCATGTCAATAGATTCCATCCGATACTTGACACTTAACTTTTACCATCCTCATCAGAGCATCTTTGTTCAGATTCAACATTCAATAGATAACTATTATATGAAGATTACATTCGTAAATTAAACGATTACTTGATTAGAAACTTCTTATATTTGATACACATTTTGCCTGATTCACTGTTATTGTATATTATTGGTATTAAGTTAATACATTTTTTTTTAATTTACAAATTTTGATGATAATATGATACATTAAAAAAAAAAAAAGTACGTTTGAATTTCTGGTTAAATAATAATTTATTCATTTTGTATAGGAACTGCATCTGTGGCTGTAGCTGGTCTCTTTGCAAGTTTAAGAATAACAAATAAACAATTGGAAGAAAATGTCTACTTTTTCATGGGTGCTGGAGAAGTGAGTTAGAGATTATTAAACTCCATACTTTTTTTCTTGAGTGCATTTAGTGATGGGGAAGGGCTGCTTGGTCCCTCTAAATAAGAAAAGGAAAAGCTACTCGAATACACCAAAAGATAGTTTAATAATGTTAGAATTGCTTTTGCTTGCTTTTAAGATTCTTCCTGAGTGTACCACTGATAAAAATCAAAAACTTAAGCAGTAAAAGTATGGAGCTGCTAATTGATTTTACCATGTCTGTCTGTATTTTGGACACTCTTTGATGTGAAGATTGGACAAGTCCTATTTCATTATTTAAGTTTGGGTTAGATTGGTCCACTGGAGTAGAAGTTATAGGATTGGTCCAGTTTACAGGATACAAGTAAAGGAGTGAAATTTGTTGTAGATTACTTTAGCAAGATGGGGCCTATCATTGTGGAGTCAGGCTGGATTGGCCTAGTGGGGTTGGAGTTAACAGGGATTACTGTTAATCCTCGGAATCCAAAAGTCGTTTGAATTATCATAACAAAAATTTTGAGACACTTTTATATTTTATAATAATAAAATTGCCCATATTTATTAGAGCAATCTTCAGCCATTCTAATAAAATTTTTGTTTTAGACAGTCCGACTTCTATTTTCCTACACCTCCCTTGGGAGGGGGATTTAATTTTTTGTAAAATTTAACATTTAAACATTTTTAAAGTTTTTGAATGTTCATGCAAGATTGTGTTGATATAAATTAAACACCATAATATGGTAGTTGGAATTCAAGCTGTTTGATCACACAAATGAGACTGTCAAGCATCTATGCAGTGTATGTGTGGGAAAACATCATCCCACAGGAAACATCCAAGATATGAAACACTATCCCTTCACTCTAAATTGCAAGATTGAGATGCATATCTATATCGTGCTAAAAAATGTTCAACATTTGTAAAATTTTTATAGAACTGACTAGCTCATTTATGCACATCCATTAGATAATTACTATACTTGGTGTACAACAAGTAATTTATATTTGTGCAGCACTTTATATTATTTATTATTCAAATGGAAGAGTGACTTTGGCCTAAGAATCCAGTGATGATTTTAATCCCTTGCACTTGAACTGTGAAATATCTTGTTGCTGTGGAGTTTCTTGAAAAAAAAAAAAAAAAAAAAAATTATTAAGTTTCTATTATTGGTTTGTCATTTAAAATTTTTTTGGCGTTTTGACAATTGAAGAGTCAATGATAATTTTTTTTTTCTTTACAGGCAAACTTAGGCATTGCCATGTTGTTGGTTCTGGCAATGATGGCGAAGGGAATCTCCTATGAAAGCGCATGTGGCAAAATATGGCTTTGCGATTCTAAGGGATTACTCGTCAAAGTAAGAGAAAAAATTGTGTTTGAACACAGAATATTATTTTGTTATGAGATGATCGTTAATAATCACTTAAACCAACTTAACAAGGATATTACCTTACCTAGTGCAAATAATTCAGCAAAGATGCAAACATCAGATTTAAAGATTTCATTTAATTTTTCAAATGAAACCACAAATTACCAACAGCGTAATCAAAAGCATTTTCAGTTTACTTTTGGAGGACTTAATCAAGCCAATATACCAATGTGAAGTTATAAATGAGGCACACGTATAGGAGCTTTATCCAGAATGCATGGGGCTTTGGGTATTCTGGCTAAAGGGTTGTTTTTTTTCTTTAGTACTCCAATTTATAGAAAAGCTCCTTATACAGAATATCCAAGTTGTGAGCATTCTAGATAAAGGGCCCTATCCTGTATTGACAGTTTTCTTTTGTTACATGTAAAATATATCTAATTTTAGTGTTTGTGTGCATTGTTTATTCAAAAATATTTCACTGTTTTTACTTAATTTCTTCTATTATTTTACCTTCCTTTTTTCTTAAGAGCCGAACTGATTTGAATTCAAGCAAAGTTAGGTTTGCTAAAGATGCAGAGCAACTGAAGAATTTATTAGAAATGTTGAAACTTTGTAAACCGTCAGTTCTTATTGGTAAGTGCCTTCTGCTCCTGTATTGCTTAAACAAATATATCAGGTTGTCCAGAAAGTTTCTTCCGGATTTGAATTTTTATTTCGAAAGCAAAAAATATGTACAAAATGATTGAAGTAATGAGGATAGTACTCCCCATCCAACTCTATGATCTTCTCCCAACAGTTTGGGAGTTTTTTGATTTCCTCCACGAAGAACCCTAGGTCCCTGAACCCTTTTTTGCACTCTTCTGCACTTTTAAAAATTTCACCCCAAAGAGAGGGATTGCATTTACGAGTGATGGACTGCAGGAAAAAGAGTTGGATGCTCGGATCGGTGCAGCAAGCTGTGTCAGATGTGAGGTGTGGCGATTCGTGGTAACGAAATGGGAGTTGGGTAACAAAGCCAAGCTCTCCGTCTTCAAATCTATCTTTGTCCCCATTCTCACCTATGGTCATACGGCTTGGGTAATGACCGAAAGAGTGTGATTACTGGTACAAGCGACCGAAATGAGATTTCTGAGAGGTGTGGCAGGCGTTACCCTACTAGATAAAGTGCACAGCAGCACAATAAGGGAGTCTTTAGGTGTTGAGCCGCTACTTCTCCGCATTGAGAGGTCTCAGTTGCGCTGGTATGGCCACATGATACAGATGCCGCATATTGGTCTTCCTAGGCAGTTATTTTCCAAGCCAGTGGGTAAGAGACCAAGGGGTCAGCCTAGAACCAGGTGGCTAAACATCATGGAGAATCTGGGTACGAGTCGCTTGGCTATTACCAGGGAGGACATGTGCCTGATGGCGGAAGATCGCGATTGTTGGAGATCCTCCATAGGGCTGCTGCCCCCACGACCCTAATTTATAAGCTGGTTTGAAAAGTAAGTACCTGGAAGATGGAGTTGGAAGTGGGAGAAAAGGTAGTAGTCGGAAGTTGCTAGATATCCCATTCGAGCTCATGCAAGTTCCAGGAGATGGCGGTGATAGTGTGCAGGCGAGCATTGTCTTGATGGAACAGAACCGGCTTTCTTCTGAACATGTTTCGGCGATTGGTCTTAAAGGATTATTGAACAAACACTCGAGATGCAGAATTGTTTGTGCACGTGTCAATAATCCGGAAGAAACTTTCTGGACAACCTGATATAATAAATTTACAGTATAATTCACTTTATCCAAGGGGACAAGATTTATTTCGTAACATCTGAAGAGTTTTATACTGTTTTAAATGGACTGAAGTGGTTGGGTATTAACCGTTTAAGTAGATTATAATGTAGATTATTGCAATAAAGAATTCTGCCATGAAATTCCTCCCCAAGATTAAAATCTCTTGGATTTGACCACAAACAAAGATATCCTCAAACAAGTTTCAGATCATCAGTTCTGCAAGCCAAGTTTTTCAACATTTGACATAGGAAATACACTGTTGATAGGAGACCAGGTTTAATGATAGAGAAAAAAAAATTAAGCTACTCACTAATGAAAATATAAGTACGAAATAATGAAGGTAGCAACTTGACAAGATCATATTGCATAGAATAATGAAATGACTTAAATAATGAGAACACTAATGAAGAAAACATATTTTTTTACCTTCATAATCATTTCCATATTTTTTTGTAGTAAAATTGAAAATTCACAAACTGCTATACAAATGGAGTGGCCAAAAGTCACTGTTGTCCCTTTTGAAGATCTCTTGTATGATTCCTAAACGTTGCAGCATATTGTGCTTGTGTAGACACGATATCTGAGCAGTCTGTTACAGATAGGAGTGTAGTGAACAAGGCAGCACGTCACAAGTTAACAGACTTTGAACATGGGATAATCTGTGCAACATGCGTGGATCATAGTAAATCAGAGATTACACAAGAATTCGGGTTTCCGAGGTCAACAGTGTTTCCACATGCGCAAACTGCTGCACAGGATGACACAAGTGTTTGACGAGCACTGAGAGCCAT
The DNA here is from genome assembly GCA_023313115.1 of Rhysida immarginata. NCBI lineage: Eukaryota > Metazoa > Arthropoda > Chilopoda > Scolopendromorpha > Scolopendridae > Rhysida > Rhysida immarginata. The sequence continues at coordinate 4,148,211 of JAHWFO010059370.1, forward strand.
ATTCAACACAGCCGTATGGGGATATTGATGGGCTACTGCGAGTCAGATCATTGTAGATTTGAATGTGAGGCATGAGGAATCCATTTCTACCAGGTGTGTACGGAGACCAATGCACTGCATAGGTTTCAGCAGCCAATGACCAACTCTTGTCTCTTTGCTGACACCTCATGTCCCTTTGTTTCAGATGAATCCCAGTTTCAGATGTATCGAACTGATGTATGCCCCATGAAGCTATGGATTCTGCGTATCAACAAGGTTGTTAGGCAAGATTGTGGCTCAATTATAGTCAGTTATAGGCTATGTTCAGTTATGCGTGGATCAATATTTCTACTGAACGGTTCCAATATCTCATAGAGTCCATGCCTCGACATGTTACTGCAGTTTTGAGGGCTCGTGGAAGAGTGATTCGCTATTAACGTCGCATCCAGTGCCTTCCCATGACTTTTGCCACATTGTTTACGATAAAATCTTTTGCAGAGAGGTGACAAGCTAGAGACTTGTGATCCCTGGTTCGAATCCAGATGGCAGAATTTTTCCTTTTCTATTTCATATAATACAATAAGAATGGCATACTATTTGAACTTTCATTTCTTTGCTTAGAGAAGTGTAAAATTATTTGAAGGAAATTCGTTCATCATTTCTTCAAAATTTCAACAAGGAGCAAGAAAAAGTTCAAAATTTGCACACTAACATTTTAAAGAGCAGATTGGGTTAGAAAATAGCTTCATCAAAACAGTCTACCATAATTAGAGTAACAGAAACAACTGGATCTTGGCAAAACTGGATGGAAAGATTTAATAAAACGCTGTGGATACAGTCACGGCGCTGTGACTTGTCAGCGTTCATGATGGTCGAAAAAGTGAAGTGACGGGATGAAAGACAGAGCATGCGCTTCACGCGGCTTATGATTAGTGATGGGTGAAACAGCACTTTGGTAGGCGAGAATCATTCAAAGGAGTCGTTCGCATATATGTAAACGATTTACGCACAAATAGTGAAGTCACGCAATTCACGAAAAATGCAACCTCCTATTGCTCATTCCATGAATTGTACAATGTCCTTTGGCGGCCGTATGCGAAAACTGATATGAGGAGAGGTGGGGCCCGCCTTTTGATCGCTGTGCATCCCAATTACGGCCGTCCGTGTGCGATTCACGATTGGCATCCCTGTTGGCGATGGCCCTGGATAAATCTTATGTAAAATTACTCACATTTGTAATTCATTTTAAACGATGAAATCTCACCTCTGATGTGGCCTCTGTCCAGAAGACTGGCTGGGCTTGGTCTTATTAATATGAAAACACTTACAAGTTATTTCTGTGTAACTTAGCAATTTGTTTTACGAAACGTGTATTCCCACGCTTTCGGGTGCTGTCTGGAATGGCATGTTCAAAGTTGAATGAATTTTCTTTCTTCATATTCCCGCACAAATTTCACTAACTCATCATACGAAAGGATTCTATGTCTACATCTATAATCGGCAGTCGTAACTGGAGATGCTTAGCGGTGATCAAAAGGCGGGCACCACCTCCTCGTATCAGCTTTCGCACACGGACGGTCAAAAGACATTGTACAATTCATGGAATCGGTAATAAATAGTTGCGTATTTAGTGAAGGGTGATTTCAATATTTGTGCGTAAATTGTTTACATGTACGTGAAATTGCTCGCGAACGACTCCTTTGAACGATTCTCGTTTGCCAAAGTGCCGTTCCACGAAGTGCATGCTCTCTTTCATCACGTCACTTCCCTTTTTCAAACACTGTGAACGGTGACAAATCAAGGCGCCGGGGCCATATCCACAGCGTTAATAGAATGCTATCCAAAAACTTCTGGGAGGATGTCCTTTGTTTTTCAGTATTCTTAGTTATATAATCTTGTTTGCAAGTTGAGACATAGTGTTATTCAATCCATTACTTAATATTGTTTGTACTTATTAATACACCATTATCTTATATTTTTCTGTTAATCTTTTGACAGGAAAAGAATGTCATTTTTAGACTAAATGATTTGATTTAATTTCATTTTCCCTCGTGTAGGAGCATCTGCTGTTCATGGTGCATTCACAAAGGAGGTGTTGGAGCTGATGGCAGAGTTAAATCCTCGCCCAGTAATTTTTGCTTTGAGTAATCCAACAAGCAAGGCAGAGTGTACAGCAGAGGAAGCGTACAGACATACAGGGGTAATGTACATTCTGAATTTAACAAAAGCAATTCTTGTGTACATATATGCAGTACATGTACCTTATAGTAGAGTATTTATTATGCCAGGTGGTTTTGGTTAACCTCAACTTCATGGGCTTAAAACTAAAAGATAATGAAATAAAGATAGGACTTACAGTACAACATTTTGTCAGAAATCATCAAACTAGTTTTGGCATTTAATCCTGCCTACATCAGGTTACAAGGGGGAAAGGGCTTGGGGGGGGGGGTAGTAGCTCCTTTGTTTATAAGTACATTATAGAGAACAACAACTTCTATAGCCCATCCAGCCTTAGTTTGCACAAAATGTGATGGACATGTTAATTGTTATGCATTGTTTAATTTTTGTTGTAAAATCTCCAACAATTGAAATTGCCATCACATTTCGTGCAAACTAAGGCTGGATGGACTATACAAGATAATAATAGACGACAACAGACTTTATACAAGGGTAGCCCAGAAAGTCATGCACCACAATTTTTTTTTCAACAATTATTTATTGAACACAATGAAACTTATACACACGAGAGAATGATGTTTCTTCTACACACTCTATTTTTCCACATAATCTCCATCCCGTTCTATGGCCTTCCTCCACATAATCTCCATCCCGTTCTACGGCCTTCCTCCAGCGTTCTATGCCCTGTCGGTACCAGTCCTTGTTCTGTTCACGCAGCCATGGCTTCACTGTGCAAATCACCTTTTCTTCATCCTCAAAATGTCTTCCACGAATGGCATTCTTCAATGGCCCAAACAAGTGACAGTCTTAGGGCGCTAGGTCAGGGATGTACAGGTGGATGGGGTAACACTGTCCAACCCTGTTTCGTGATGTGTTCCAACGTCCTCAAACTTGTTTGAGGGTGAGCGTTATCGTGCTGAAACAAGCAATCAGCTGGGTTGTTATGGCATCCAAGTCGCTGGAAGCACTTCTTGGGTTTGGTTAATGTGTTCACATATGCCTCAGAATTAATGGTGCTGCCTCTCAGCATCACATCAATGAGTATGACACCATCACAGCCCCAAAACACACCGATCATGACCTTACCAGCAGAAGCAGTTGCTTTGAATTTTTTCTTCTGTGAAGAGTGCGGATGATGCCATTCCATCGATTGTAGTTTTGTTTCGGGCTCAAAATGGTGCACTCAGTTTTCATCAGCTGTCAAAATCGGGACAAGAAGGCCCCCCCCCCCCCTCAGCTTCAAAATATTGCAGCAACTCAGAAGAAATGTTTTTTCTCAGAGCTTTGTGTTCCTCTGTAAGACAGCAAGGAACCCATCGTGAACACGTTTGTGTAATCAAGAGCACGGATGATTTCACCCACACTTTCTTTGCTGATTGACAGCTCCAGTGCCAACTGCAAGTTATTCTGCGTCGGTCCTGTGACGAATGAGCGCATCAGCACGCTGCGTCTTGTGAGGTGTGACGGCCGAGGATGGCCGCCCCGACCGCGGCAAATCTTGGAGCTCTGCCGAATCGCTTTCTGATGGCCTCACACTCTGTGCCCAGGGACTAACCGTACTTCTGTCAACTGCTGATGCTCCATAAACTGCACATAAACATTTGTGAAGGTTTCCAACAGTTTCTTGCTCCGCAGTGAGAAATTCAATGACTACACGCTGCTTGTAATGTACATCACTTACAGACGCCATGTTGTTCCATTGCTGCACGTACGCTATCTGTCGGAAGAAACGGAAACTTTGCGTGCGCACTCCGAAAACTTCAAAGAATGCATACCTCAAGTTTCGCATTTGTACCATTGTTGGGACTGAGAAAAAAATTGTGGTGCATTACTTTTTGGGTTACCCTCGTAGTAAAGCAGATATGAGGATCTACCAATCATTTCTTTATTTAAATACAGGGTGGCAATTATTGAGCTATATGAAAAAAAAAAAAAAAAATAAGTTTTGAACAATTGGCGAGATTCAGTTAAAATTTGGTGGTTGAATGCAGGGCATGTTGGGATTTTTTTGAGCATGCACACTCATATTGTTGTTGCTGTTCATTGAACATTTTAGAAAATGATCTCATCCCTATTATCCAAAGTGACCCAGATTTCGATAGTGGACAGAGCATGACAACCCCATCAGACCAATAGTGTTTGAAATCCTGGAAGAGCACTTTGGAGAGCGCATTCTGGCTTTGGGGTACCCAGAGGCCACTGGAATGGGAATCGCTTGGCTGCCATATTCTCCTGATCTCAACGCTTGTGACTCATTTTTGTGGGGCAATATTATAGACAAAGTTTACACAAAATAATCCCGGAACCATCGCTGAGCTCAAAACAGCCATTCAGGAGGTCATCGAAAGCATCGATGTCTGTATTTTTAAAAATAAACGACAGAGAATAAGTAAAACATGAATAAAAAGGGAAAATATGTATTTTTTTTTTTTTTTTTTTTTTTCCTTTTTATATACAAGTGTTCAATATAACTTCCTTTTGTTACACGCATAGTGTCAAGACTGTATGTAAGTTCCTGCCAAACAAGTTGTAAAGTGTCACTGATAATTGAATGTACAGCAGCAGTAATCCTTTGTGTAATTTCTCATAAATTTGTGGATAATGGTGGTACATAAATTTATCTTTTACAAATCCCTAAAAGAAGAATTTGCAATGGGGTCATATAAGGTGATCTAGGTGGCGAGCTATGTAAAAATCCATTTCTTTGGGCTTTGTATAAAAGTGTCTCTCACTCTATCAAGATATTTCGCAGATATGCCTGGTTGCCCTCCACTTTTCCCTTTACATAGACATGCACTGGTCTCAAACTGACGACACCACCTTCGAGTACTCTTAGCCATAGGCGGATTCGATACTTTTTACGAAATTCACGCTGAAAAGTGATTACTCATCCACATCGCACAAACGACAACATGCAAAAAGGACGTCATTATCACTTCTGCAGCTGCAAAACCCTGTCAAACAGCTTTTGTGAAATAGCTTCACGAAGAATGAGCACCATCTAGTTGTCACAATATAAAACTTTCATATTTTCCCTTTGTATTCATGTATTACTTATCATTCTGCGTCATTTATTTTTGAAAATATGGATTTTTAAAATCTGATGATTCGTTTTGAATAACCCTGTATATTAAGGAACTCTTATCAATACAAAGGCACCATCATTCCATTTTCAATTCTAATGCAAAACCCATAAAGTTATGATACTCTTTCATTCCCTCCTCCTCCCAGCGATAAGAGAGAGCAGTGTTTTAGGTTCCTCCTACATCAAAGGGTAAAAACTTCAGAATTTTTAATTTAGAGCTGGTGCCAGCAAGAGTCCAGTGTATGCACTGCACACTAGCAGCTAATAATTATAATTGGGGGATGTACAGGAGTGGGCAAAAGGCAGGCAGGCACCAGTTCTGCTTGAATTACAGTGTGAAATTTCTATCAATTTGTGCATTTACATACCAAACAGAACTGAAAAATTTGCAGGCATTTCACATGAAAAAAATTTAGCGAAATCTTGTGATACAGACTTACTCTTTTGAAGATGAGATTCCCAACGGTTTCTTCCAGCAATAAAGTATCTATTCCATTAATTTTTCTCAAGAGCAGGGAGGAAAAAGGACCAGAGCTAATTAGCAAAGTTTTGAGGCAATTAAAATACATGTATGAAACAATTGGGGACCTTTAAAACTTTAGAAATCCAATCAAATGTTTGACATTTCTGGAGAAGTTACTCCAGTAATTAGAATATGAACTTTGCTAATTATTTTTGCTAATTATGAATAAATGTTTAATCCTAGAATTTTCCTTTTATTTATCATATGGCAATCTTAATGAATGCATGTATGGTTATTAACTTCATGTATCAAGGTAGGAAAACAAAAGATTGATTTACATCCTATTTTTTAACTTAGGGTCGTTGTGTTTTCGCATCTGGAAGTCCTTTCAGCCCAGTCGAGTTGAATGGAAAAACTTTTTATCCTGGTCAAGGAAACAATGCTTATATATTTCCTGGAGTGTCATTAGGAGTATTAGCAGCCAGCATGTATACAATCCCTGATGAAGTATTTCTCATTGCATCAAAGGTAATTTTGTCTCTTTGCCCTTAGACTCTTTAAGACTTTGTTAGTGGCAAAATACTTAAAAACATATTATTGCATTTAGACTTTAGCAGAATTGGTCACACAAAAGCATTTGGATGAAGGACGCGTTTATCCACCACTCACCGACATTCTCGAATGTTCTGTAAAAATTGCCACAAAGATCTTGGAATATGCTTTTGAGAAGAAAATAGCTTCGGTATTACCAGAGCCCAAGGACAAGGAAAAATATGTACGAGATTTGATGTTTGACTACAGGTATCCTGAAAGTCTGCCAGTTACATACCCTTGGCCTGAGAAAGCAAGCAAAATGTAATGAGTCATCAGAAGAACTTATTTATTGCAGATACCTTTTCTGTACTGAACAAATTTCTTTATCTCTTCCTGTTTAATTTAATTTTTTTTTAACACGTTTGAAGTGATGTAAATCGGGGAGGGAGAAAAACATTTCCCTTTTGTTATTCTTCGGTTTGCACTGAAACTCAGACAAAAACTGTGGATTAAAGACAATGGTTATAGATTTTGGAATATTTAATTTGCACGTAGTTCTCTGGTTTCATGTGTTCAAATCAATTTCTGTTATTTTTCGATCTGGATTTGGTGAAAGAAGTTTCACTGTATAAACAATCCATCTCTTAAAATTGTATTTAATGTTAATTTTTATGTACAGTTTATTAATCCATCTCTTATTATTTATCTGAATTTTTTTTTCATAAAATCAAATAGCATAATTTTGTTAAACAATATTGTAACAGTAATATCAATACTAACACTCTAATCATATGTTCATTTTTTTGTCCATCATCCAGTTCAAATGTACAAGTGAGCATAATTATGTGTCGTTTTAAACAATGTATACAAAAAATTTATAAGATGTCTAAAGCTTACTACTTTATGAAGCTCGAGAGAAAACGAAAACAAATTTTGTGTTCCAAAATGATTACTGTTGTGTGTTGGCCATTGTATTTTGTTCTAGGCTAGATAAAGTAGTAAGAGGTAGGTTTTCATTCCCGTGATCTTCAGTGTAGATCATACGTTTGGCTGATGAATAGTGTGTTAAAAAAGTTTTTAACTGAATTTAGTAAGAAAGTTAAAAATTTAGAACGTTGGAATAATTATGATGAATAGAATTGTTTGAATATTGAAGTATTAAATTTGTCATTGTGTATTTGATGTACTGTGATGCATTTTATAAAATTAAATAAGTTGAATAAATAAAATTGTCAGATTGTGTATGATAGTTTAGAAAAGTGGATGTTTTTCTTGCAAAATTTATTTTACAAAACTCATATCGACATAATGGTAAACAGTGGGTATCATCCCAATTAGAAAATAAACAGGAAACGTAGTTCCACAAGATTTAAAAATTTATTTTATATGAATGCACATTTTAACGACCAAGTCGTTCTATACAAATATAAAGATTACGGAAGTTTAATAATGATGATTCATTATAAGTAGCGTTCAGATTTTCGCGAAGTTATAAGCTAACCTTTTTCATTGAAGGGCTGCTTAGTGAATTTTTTTTCCTTGAAAAACAGTGAATATGAAAGCTTCGAAATATAACCACTAAAATTTTATTAAAGCAAAGCAACCAATTGTTTTCCTTTTCTTATTTCAATTTTTATCCTGTATTTTATTAGGAGCTTTAGCATAAAAGCTACTTATAAGAATGCGCCCTTGGTCTGTACGTTTATCCGTCCAGCTGTCCGCAGTTTGCACGATAACTTGAAAATGGATTAGCTTTTTCAAATTCTGTTTTCAGAAATATGACCATCAAAGACTTAGCTCGGCCGTATCAACTTTTCAGAATTTTTCGTGGACCCCTTCAAGTCGAATTCACGTGCTAAAACAGTGAATGTAAAGAATTCAAAGATACTGGCATGTCATATAACAATAGATTTGTCAAGAAGAATATATTGTTACTTTCTGTTCATCTTTTAAGCATTACTGACATCGGCACGCGCACCTGAAATCGTTTTGTCAACGCACGATTGCTCAAGTGCTCATAATCTATAAGCTTATTACTAAGTAGCGGAAAAATGGAGCTACTTATTGGTTTTATTTTACACACGATTTGAATCACCATTCATCATTTCTACATTTTTTGAGGTAGAAGGTTGAAATTTGGAATGTAGCTTACAATGGGCATGTGCACCTTCACTATTTAGTTAGGTTTTGATTAGCCCACTAAGGTCTGAGTTTTCGGGGTGAAAATTAGAGGGGACCAAAAGGTATAGGTGTATTTATGCATATAAAGGAGTGAAATTCGGTATGCATATTCCTAAAATAAAGATCTCCATTATATGAAGATTTTTTTTTTTCCCCAAGGTATCTATGCCCTCCCTACTCTGTGGTGGAAATGCATCGAAAAGATGGGGATTACATTGAAAAATAGTGTACCAACTCTGTCTGTAATAAAGGAGCTGTAAAAAAATTTTTCCGATTTTCATTTGACTGACCATCGTAAGTGAAATAAGAATGGAGCTACTTATTGGCTTTATAATGTCAGTTCGTCCCCTTCCATTATTTCTACATTTTTTGAGGTAGAAGGTTGAAATTCTGAATGTAGCTTACTATGGGCATGTTCATCTGCATTATTTAGTTTGGTTTTGATTGGTACACTGGGTCGGAATTACGGGGGTGGGATTCAGAGAGGGTAACATATCTATGTGCTATTTAGGTACGTAAAGGCATAAAATCCAGTATCCAGATTCCTCTAGGCAAGATCTACATTATATGAAGTTTAGGCCCAATTGTTCCAGTGGGATCGAATTTGCAGGGGTGGCAGTCACTTGGTCCTTAGAACTATGGCAACATATGGCATGTGATATATCATATGTTCGGAAATGAGAAAGGAAAGAAGATACGAGATTTTTTACATTTTTTACATATTACGTTCGAAGAAATCAATTTATTGATTAAAAAAAACTTTTAAGTGCAGAGGAGTAAAAATAGATGACTTGCCTTATCCTACTCGAGAGGCATGGGGGGGGGGGGGTTAATTTCTTTTATGAGCAAGAAAATAGGCAAGATTTTATTTATTTCTATCCTGTATTTTAATTAATAAAATTCCTCTTAAAAAATTTCCATGCAGAAAATAAGCTTAGTTTTAGCCTTGCCAAGTCCAATTTTATTAAACTGACAACTCAAAAAAACTGAATCTGGCCATTAACTGCCATATAACAAATCTATGCTTTTTCATACTAAATAATTTTTACAATTATTTTAAAACATTTGAAGAACTCCAATTTCAACTTTTCCATGGTATTCATGACTTCTATTAACACAAAATATAGCTTGCTACAGATATGTAACGTTGGGAATCCTGACATCTAATTCTTCTCTGTAAGACTCTGCTTGTGCTAGTCATGCTGTTTTTGCTTTTTTGTGTGTAAAAAATTGGGGGTTGGCTTGTACACAAATGTGCAAAATATAACTGATAAAAAACATGGGCATAAAAATGCACATATACAAGGCGTTTCTAAATTATTTCCCATATTATACACGTTTATTACTCAAAAAACAATACAGATTTTAACGTGATTTTTTTTTTTTATTCACAAAGAAAAACTCAAAAAGTTTCTTAGCATACCTTAATAAATTTCAATGCCCCCCCGTTTATGGCATGAAGGAAGTCAAAGCACGAAACTATTCTCTCCCATGTTCGGGCTAGCATTTTGGGGGCGATTTCAGCGACTGTTTCAGGTCTTGTACACTGTCTTTCACATATCCCCAGAAAAGAAACTTCAGAGGGTTCGCATTGGAAGAGTGAGGGAACCGGGGGATTGGCCCATCCTTTTCAATCCATCGTCCTGGAAAGTTTGTATCAAGGCATTGCCTAACTTGCAGGCCCCAGTGAGGAGGTAGATAAAGTTGGGTTGTAGTTCTTCCATCTGTGGAATCTGGTAGTTCTCCAGCTTATCTAGGTAGATTGCAGCAGTAATGGTTTTCAGCAAAAGAGAAAGGTCTGATTACTTGATCATGCATTAAACCGCACGAAAATGCTAACCCAAACTAAAAAAAATAAGCCAAAATATGCATTAAAATGTGTACAAAAGATTTACTTTCAGACATTGCTTTCTTCTCATACATATCAAATTGGATGGTAAAAACAAAAATAATTAAACCAAAGCAAAAATTAAAATGTATTAACCTGAACAATCCATATTTTCCCAAATATTTTCTACAGATAGTCAATTATCAGCTAGTACATTTTTTAACATGAGAAAGTTCTCTCTCTCCAAAAACTGATGCGATTGGTAAATGCTTGGAGAGAGCCACCACAGAGATTAAGCTGAAATTGGACATCTGCCCTTCTAGAGCCTTTGAAATTTGTTCCAAAGTTTCCCACAACAGCTAGTTTTTCCCTTACTGCATCACCCTTAGGTCTAAGTCACAGAACTGCCTTTTGCTTTAGATTGTTGATTTTTTTTTGGACTGTAGTTGTAAGCAGCATCCCTTCAAGTTCCATCTCCTTAAAAAGTTTACAAGCTACCAAAATGTGCTTTGATGAAAGTGAAGTGTGCAATAGCTCCTTTGTCCTTGAGAGCAATATTTTTTGTGAGTAATAAGTTATTAACATTTAATTATGATGGCACTCGTACAACCTGTTCTAGTATTTCGTAACTATGATTTTTCTCTCTTTCTCAAGCACGTGTCGGAACCATAGGGACGATAGATGATAGTAGGGATGGGAGAGTGAGAAACTACCTATTCGTGCACAAGTCATTGGATTGAACGGATTTTGCATTGAAAGAAAGCATTACTAAAATTAAACCATGACAATGGCTCCATAAATGTTTCTGAATGGTATGAATTTTTCAACTATTTAAAGGACAAATCTACAGTCATATACAAGTTTATCTAAATCGAAAGCCTAACCTATTAATAACATCGTGGCATATTTAAAAAATTTTAATTCAAACTCTAAATGTGTGAAAAAATGAAAAGAATGAGCGGGATTTGAAATCGGAAGGCTTCCATCCTGGGTGAGGCCGTGACGTAATTGGAGTCAAACGTAGAATAACAATGTAATCCGAATATCAATGTAATTTTCATTGTTTCCATCTTGGATTTTAGCAATCAGTATTTTTTCATTTGTCGAAAACAGTGAAGGCTGGATTGTTGGTCAGGTGACATTTTTGCATCAGGGCCTTTCTTACTATGGACAGGTGATTTTTCCGCGTCTGGGCCTGTCTTTTTCGTTGGCCTCCTTTGACTCAAACTACGTCATTTCCGGAAAAAATGGCCAGCAGAAGGGGAGTGACAAAGTGCAGTTTTTCACTTTTCAAAGCAGTTTCTTATATTTATATCAAAGAATGATATTCTGTAAAAAAAATTGTAATCGTTTTTTTTGCTTAGAGTTGTCCTTTAAAATAACCATCTTTTCAAATAATTGTTGCAATTTTTTTTTTTTTTTTTTTTTGTAATAAGCACCTTGATTATTAAGCTTTTCAGAAATTTATTGTTGTAAGGAATCATCTTATGTTTACAAACTTTGAAGATGGGTTCCTCTCATCAAAACAAGAAACTAATCTTATAAACATATATCTGAAAATCCAATGGTTTTACATAGCTCCACAGATAAAAATCAAAGGATTGAGGTCGAGGGTAACATAACAGGTCCTCCCTGACAAATGTAAACAAGTCTCCATGGCCACACAGCTCCTTGGTCATGTTCCCCCATGATAGTTACAAACTTCCATTGATGGATTGTACTCAAACTGCATTGAACATAAACTTTCATTAATACCTCAAAATCTAAAGTTTTTCGGACATACGTTTATATGGACTACATTTCTTGTTTTAGTGTGAGGAACCTGCCCTCAAAGTTTGTAAATGCATTTTTGATGCATCTTCTATTTTATTAAAATCTTGTGGAAATGCATTTCCTGTTTATTTTTTAATTTTAATAAATGGAAAAACTTGGAAAATATTACACATTCAAGAACTTTATTTAATTTACACAAGTTTGTTTTTTCAAAATTAAAAATCTCTTTGGATACAGTTTATAGAGACCAAAGGATAACCTCTAAAAAAAATAATAAAAATAAAATACATGTTTTAAAATATGGAGGCACTTTTCTCCATCAAAAAAAAACAAAACAAACCTAACTTTCTTTAATCTCTAAATAATCAATATAAATAGAAAAATGACAATGTTAAGCAACAATTTACAAACTTACATAAAAAGTTATCACAAAAAAATCTACAAATGCATTAAGAGAATATCTTTTTATAGTTTTCGATAAAATGTTGTTTGCCTACACATTGAAGAATATATTTGAAAAAATAGCTATATTGCATTGAACATCTGGAAGCACAGTGTAGGAAACCATTTGGATGGTCATGAAAAGAAAACTGGGCCACTTTATGTGGGAGTGAGATTTTCAGGAGGGGGAAATGGGGATTCATTTCGTTTTTCTTCTTTATTCAGTGATAACTTCAAAAAAAAATTTTAATGTCGTCATTAACTACTGGAAGTCATTTTAAAATAGTTGTCAACATTGAATAGGTTTTAAGGTGAAGAAGGAGGATTCTTTACCAAGGAAATTTTAGTTTTTGTGAACGGGGGAAAGGGATCTCGAGAGGGGGAAAATAAATGTATACAGTACAGATAAAACACTTAACAACAGTTACAGTAAATAAGAAAATCTTCCTCAAATCACTTGTAAAATGAAATTCTGACGCCTTGAAACAAGCCCCGAGTAAAAAATGAAACAGAATGGTAAAACCATGGCAATTAACTTAGTAGTTCCAGCATCTTTTTAATAAAATACAGAATAAATCTTAATTTTGTAATGATCTGATGATTTAATAAATTGCAAACACTTCCACTAGAGCTTTATCTTTTAAATCTGCAATTGACTTGAAAAGCAATAAATAATCCTATGCACTCCTTAAACCAGCGTTTCCCATTTGGTGTCTGCAAACTCCCAAGCATTTTAAATGCATTTATTTTCTGCAATAACAGTACATTTTTAAATATTGCCACTTACAACTCAAGTGACTATACAGAAAATACTCTTTCAAAAAATTTGAGGGGGGGGGGCGGCCACCTAAAAAAAAAAACAGGAAAAATAGCCACTCCCTTAAACCATATAATATTGCAAAAGTTTCATTTAGTGCACTCCAATTCTTTAACGTTAATCTCTTTCCTTTTTCTTTTTTAAGTATTTAAAGAATAAAATAAAATGAGCCTGTATGTATTTGTCGATTTAAAAAAAAAAAAAAAACGAACACATTCACTGACTCGGGCCTTTCCATTTTACTTACTCTGGTCTGCACACAAGTTTACATTAAATGATCTTCTCCCAGGAAAGTTTCTTCTAGATTCTCGTAAAGATTTTGCATGAAGAAAGATTTTTTTCCTGTAGGACTTGGTACTCATCTGAAGTATACTATCCCAAAATAAAAACAATACTAAATAGTTATCTAATAACATCTGCACTATCAATTACATAAAACATGTATTTTTTTTTTTCTTTGATGGCAGATAATAATTACTAATTATTATTTTTTTTATTAATCTTCAGTCGGATAGAACGGATTTAATAGGCACAGCTCTCACAATTTTACCTCTCCTTTGCCTCCATGAGTAGCAGAACCACTAGCAATTTTGCATAGCAGTTTCTTATCTAGCGATGTTTGAATATGTATCGGTCAGTTTTTTTTTTTGTTTTTATTTTTCAATTTTTATGACAAAAGCAATCTGTCAGGCACATTGCAGCTGCTTTTGCAACTTTTTCTATTCAACTTGGTAAAGTCAGGACCAGTTACACTGGTCGGCACTGACTGCACATGACCAGTATTGCCATGCCCTTTTAATTGCAACCAGCACTATAAAAATTACCAGTTTCACAATCACAAGACAGGTTCAAATTATAATATGCATTATATCGTGTAGATTTTGGTGTAGATTCCAGTAAATAGACCACTGATATTCTAAACATTGAATGATAGCTGACCACCACTATTGCTTTAATATAAAAATATTTCATTTTTCTCTGAAAAATTATTCAGCACTCAGCAATTTCTAGCTAGAACCCTGAAAGCAATGCAAAGAAGACTGTTTTTGAAACAATTGTCCTGTGAACTGATGATTACCTGAAGAATATTGGCATGCCCTTTCAATAGCTTTTCTATAAATTTTACATTTTGCCTTTATAAAAAAAAAAAATTGTTGTTCTTTTCAATAGAAAAGTGCCTAATGGACTCACTAACACCAAAGAAGTCACTTTTAATGCATTGCACCTGACGGAAGGTTAAGCAGAAATTTTTTTTTCCCCATTTAAATAATTATTTCATGGATTTTAAAAAATGTTACATAGCAAAACATTCAGCCAGAAGCATCTAACTTTCATGTTTTATATTTTACTCTGGCTAAAATCACTTACCGTACTCTGTTAGAGAACAGACTGCTTAACACTTTGGAGGCACGTAATATTGGAATTAAAATATGTAATCAGCTTTCACTGGAACTTTATTTTTGTTTAATTAATCAAGGTATTTTAGATTAAGCAGTTTTCAGAAGTCATGGTTACCATTTAAATTTTGAAGTGGCCATGAATGCCTACTTGCTTAAGGGCTTAAGGCTAACGCTCACTGATTAAACAAGCAATACTGTAATTCTGCTTTATTTTTTACAGGAGGTGAATGGCTGGAAATAATTTGCCAAGTAAAAATTTATATTTAAAAACAAAAAATAAAAAACTTACAAATATATATGCACATAAGAAAAGAAATTGAATTTATGTAATGTACATCAATAAATATATTCATAAAACATGTTTTAATAATAACATGAAAAATGCAAGTTTGGTGAAATGATTCTAAAATGTATCACAGAGGGGAAAAGGAAAAAAAAAAAAAAAAAAAATTATAAAGAGATGTTAAATTTTCTCTATCATAATTCTTCTCCAAAACATGATTAAAACGTTTAAAGTAGTTTTTAAAGCTATCAAGCAAGTTAATAAGGTTTTGCTCTCAAAAGTTAACAAACAAGTGTAGAATGCAAAAACCAAAATCAATGCCTAATATGGATAATTTTTTCCTCCAATTTTCATGCAGAAATTTTTTATTTGTAAATTTTCTTCATGCATAAACCAGTCAAAAAAAAAAAAAAAAAAAAAAAAAAAAAGCCTTGAATTTTCTAAACTGACTTCAAGCATCTTTCATACAAATTCAACATCAGCTTGTAGGAAACACTTGAATATATGAAATGAATTAACTTTATTCCATAAAATGATAAACAAATTGCTCTATGTTGTGATACAAATTTAAACAAGGATGATGCAAAATGTGACCATTCTCGGTTAAAATTGTATCGCAACGTATAACAGTCTATGTGTCATTTTAATCCCAAGCAATGCAATATCTAACTTTACTGCCCCTTTATTCTTTTTCTACAAGTGGAATATTAATATTTCACAAATCTTTCGACATTTTCAGCAATTCAATTTTAAGAGTTAAAAAATATTGTAAAAGATGCATCAATTCAAAATTGTATATATCAGTGATCCCGAAACCATGGGCCACATGCCCCCACGCCTGACGTAACACTGAAGCTTGCGGGATTTTCTCTTGTTATGCTATCTCGCCAAGAGAACTTGTTCGATGCAGTGTTTCCGAATTTAAGGGGAGACGCTCATAAAAAATTGTAATCTAATTGATGTACAATTAAAAAAACATATTTTCATTTGGCTAAACTATTTGTTAATTTAAATGAGCCTAGATAATTAAATATTATGCCAAAAAAGATCTTGTGTTAGTCATATCCGATTCTGGGTGGAAAATTTTTTGATCAGAAGAAGATGCTCGGTTTACAGGAGGAGTTAATGGGTTGCAGAGGTGAAAACATATCAACTACTTGCATGGATGCCCGCAACATTTGAATCAGTGGGGATACTGGCCCATCATGCCAAAAAGGTGGGGAACCTTAGTATATACCTTTTGACGTTTTTGGACAGATTTAAATTATTAGTATTTCAGATCTCATAGG
>JAHWFO010059370.1:4164561-4242905 GCA_023313115.1 Rhysida immarginata
GAAAAATCAGTGAATTGATAGAGTACTATTTAATGATTTAGCCACCAGGAAATGCTTCATCTGATGCAAACTTCATAATTGTAATTGTGATGAAAGAACAGTGGCAAACTTAGTGATGTAATAAAATAATTATTTATTCAGTAGAAGGAACTGGATTTGCATCTGTGTAACATATTTCTTTCTCCATTCCTTCCACAAAATAGTATATTGCATTATGTCCATAAAAATATGTAAAATTAAACTTTTGGCTTTAAAACTCTCAAGGAATTGAACTCGATGCAAAATATTTCATCTTTTTTGTGTTCTTACTCTGTCAACCAAAGCTGCAATGGAGAATTTCTGAAGATGGAATGGGCCACCATATTTTCTGAATGTTTTTTTTATGAAAATTAATTAATAGTTAAAACTGGAAATTCCAATAATAATAATAATAATAATAATAATAATAATAATAATAGTAATATAGTAATATCAAGAACTGGAAAGAGTGTATGGTTGATAGAAGATGTTCAATTTACTCAAAAACAAAATCCTATCGTTAACATTTTGAGTAGAAATTTCATCATTCTCAACCACTGCCAAACTCCCAATTCACCATTGCCAAAACATAACACAACTTCCAAGTCTTTCCTAGTATATTTTGAAAATGTCTAAAAAAAATCAGTATCTAAACCAAAATCTGTGATCTTAATTAAAATAATTATATTGTTTCATTACTTTAATCATAATAATTAAATAATCAACCAAAAAAGTTTGTTTGTTTGGTTTTTTTACATGTAAAAATCTATATTCTTACTATTTATTTGGATACAGGAAAGAAATTTCCTTCTCAAACAAAACAGTAGCTGGCATTATACTTGCAAATAAGGAACCTTATGAGTTTCATTTATGCAAATGCATAAAGAGATCTTTAAAATTTGGTGGGGGAGGAAGAGGTTACAATACAGGTTTGAGAAAACAAAAAAGTGGGCTAGGATTTGAAGAAATCAATAACACCTTTCAGTTTTCCATACATGACCAAGGACGCATTAAAGGGAGTGATGATGACATTTTGGCAACTTGAACAGCACCCTGTAAATCAGGAAAGTAGTTGTAATAAAAAATTTTATGAAGCCCACCTAAATTCTACTTTGTAATTTCTAATCCACTTACCAAAAACTTTTTCTTGAATCCAGGCTCCTGACGGAAATAGAGCAAAGCATCCTTTGGGAATTCCAAGTTAATGTGGCCCAGCAAAACTTGATTTTGTGGAGGTTCACAATCAACATACAGAACAATCTCATCGCCTGAAATGCTTAATAGAATCTGAGTCCAATTTTGAAGATGAGGGAGATTGAAAACAGCTTGATGTAATTTTTCATCTTCAATGATGTGGTAAAAGATAATCAACTGTGGCCCACTCTTCAAATTCGAAGTGACTCTGAACCAAGGAGACATTTTCCCTGGGGAATTGATAGAGATTAGAGTGGCGATTGTCTTCTTATGCTGTCGCAGGACAAAATGCAATGACATATTGGTGTTAATTTTATCAGAATGTGGCCAGTGAGACAACACATTGCTAACAACAGTCAGGGGGACTTGCGCTTGATCAAAAGCACTGTGAAAACGCCATGCAGATACGTTGGGATAAAGACCCGGCACTTCGTTCACACCTCTCATGTTGTTATTGAGCTTGAGGGCATTCAAAATGTCTAATGTTATTCCTAAAAATACAATTAAAACAAAATTTCATGTTTATATCGTTCTCCATCAATAAAAAAAAAATTTTCAACATTAAGCTAACCGAGAATCAAAATATTCCTCTAGCTGCCCCAAAAAATTCTTGTACCTGTTGCTTCATTGTCAATACTATGAATTATTATATCAAATAAGAAAAATTTATGAAAGTTGCATAATATGGAAAGAAAAACATGGAATCTACAGTAAATTTAGGGGAAAAAAACTTAGGAAAAAATAGGGAGAAATCAGATCAAATAGATTTTGGAAACATGTTTAATTAATATAACTGTAATCTCTTTATCGTATTGTAAACTAACTGATATGACCGTTGTTGCTCAGTCTATTTGTTTGATGAAATTTTGCAATATCCAAATTCGAATATAAATAAGAACACATGAAAATCCTTAATAAAGTATATGTTCACTTTGGTAAAACAAAAAGAATTCTTTAAAAGGCTCGCATTGGAATTTTGTGTCCAATTGGGTTGGCCAAGAAAATTCGACATTGAATCCTTAACCTTTTAGAATATCAAAGAAAGGTTATTATTAAAAAGAAATAAAGACTCTTAAACCGCAACGAAATAATAAAAGAAAAATACGACCTGAATAAGCCTATTATTGCTGCCTATATTATAGATGGATTGAGAGAGTGGAGGAACTCTGTTTACAGCCTCATCAGCACCCCTCATCAACATGTAACCATTAATAAGAGTCGTATTCAGTCAGAGAGCATGGAATCATGTCCTGAATGTGATTGTTTATATTGACAGTATCAGTTTTAGCAGTTTCATGCAAACTTTTGGCCAAATTTTCCTGTTTTCCACCAAAAACCACCCAACCTGTGTGTATTTCCAGTTTCGTGCAGCAAGGATTGCCCTCTCACACAATCAGTTGAGAGCTTTATAATTTTTTAATATGTTTAGATAAACATTATCTATAACTTCTCTAACAAAAACCATATGAAAAATAAATTTTCTCCAGTTATTAGCTCATTAGGGAAAGTACCTTCACCTTTTCAGCAAAAGCTTGAGCAGCTGCACACTCTAGAAGTTGTATTCTCTTATGTGTTTTGGAATAAAAATTTCTTACATCTCTCCAAAAATTTCAATAAAAAAAGAAAGAATTATGGCTTTTGTTTACTTATTTATTTATTTATTTATTTATTTATTTATTTATTTATTTATTTATTTATTACTTTTTTATTAAAATTATCCCCCTTAAAACATGAATCATTACGGCAAGCATCGTAGCTGATGAAAAAGAAGGCCCTGACACTAAAAAGTCACCTGATCATCTTAGTCGAAGCAACAATGTACTCTTCATTGTGTCTAACAAAGGAAAAAATATTGATTGCTAAAATCCAAGATGGAAATAATGAAGATTACATTGTTGCTTGGACTAAGATAGTCAGGTCACTTTTCAGTATCGGGGGCCTGTCTTTTTCGTTGGCTTCAGCATGTATTAACTTCATCAACCATTGCTGGCGCAACATACAAACATGACGGGCTGATTGTTCACACATAGAAGCAAACAAACATAAACCAAGTATATTTCATATATATACAGGGTGACGAAAAACAAATGGTAGATACTGATACACATAATAGATCAGGGTATAGTGATGCATTTTGACCCTATGAACATGGGTCCGAATTTGAAAGCTAACTGAGATATGAACAGAAATAAAAATGCTGCCACAAATATCAACAAGTTTATAAATCAGGTTCTGCAACGCCTAAGATAATGAATTTTGGAGGAATAATAGGGTACATAAAACTGCGTATACCATTAAAATGTGATCGTATTCCAACAA
Organism: Rhysida immarginata; assembly: GCA_023313115.1. Classification (NCBI taxonomy): domain Eukaryota; kingdom Metazoa; phylum Arthropoda; class Chilopoda; order Scolopendromorpha; family Scolopendridae; genus Rhysida; species Rhysida immarginata. The sequence goes on from JAHWFO010059370.1 coordinate 4,168,093, forward strand.
GTACTATCCGAGTTACGCATTCAAAATCGTAACAGTGCTCACATGCGTGTAGTAACCAGCTCGTGTTACGATGTTGAGTGCGTTACTCAAGTGACGGAATCTACTCGTTGGAATTCGATCAAATTTTAATGGTATACACAGTTTTATGTACCCTACTATTCCCCCAAATTACATCATCTAGATATAGAACCTGAGTTATTAACATGTTGATCTTGGTGGCGGCATTTTTATTTCTATTCATGTCTCAGTTAGCATTCAAATTCAAACCCATAGAAGAAGCACGAGGAAACCACTATTCCACATAAAATATTTAATAGGATGAATGCACATTTCGGTAGCCAAGCTGCCTTCTTCAGCCTACAAAGCCTCGATCAGAGTAGTCTACACAGCTGTATATTAAATTTCAACTTCAAAACTTACTTCCAAGTTGTATTTTAAAACCGGACAAACATGCAAACATTGTGCTTTATAAGTATAGACAAGGTTATTTTTGCAACTGATATTTTTTGAAAACTTCAAATCTCTAGCAGATCTCCTGAAATCTGTACAGCTCTGGGCAGTTGTCAGTTGTTTAAGGAAATCCAATGATGTAAATAAAGGAAAATCCTCAAACCATAAAGACAAAGGAGATTTGATATACTGGACAGATATTTATGCCACAGATTCTGTCATCCTGATGGGCGACTTCATGCACACGTAAGGGGCTGATGACCAAACGTGGAAAGGCGTGATTGGGAGGAATGGTGACCCTGATTTAAATGCGAATGGGAGGTGCTTGTTGGATCTCTGTTGCAACAATGGACTTTCCAACACAAACACCTTCTTCCAGCCCAGGGATGTCCATAAGTATACCTGGTACAGGGATGCAATGGACCAGAAGTCACTGATTGATTTTGTAATCGTTTCAGCCGACTTATTCCGATCAGTGTTGGATACTCGTGTGAGAAGAGGGGCAGAACTATCAACTGATCACCACCTAGTTGTCTGCACTTTGCGGTTCTCTGAATCCATGCTAACCAAGCGAAATACTAGGTTCAGACAAAATTGGTGCATCAAATGGGAGGCATTGGAGGGTAGAGCTGTGAGGAAGACCTTTGCAGATAACGTACCTTCAAGTTTCAAAGAACTACCCAGTGATCGTGGTACTGTTGAAGAGGAGTGGCAGTTGTTTAAAACTGCTGTGATTACTTCGGCTGCATTGTGCTGTGGTCGTAAGCGGCTGAGTGTGGCGCAGGGCGGTGAGAAAAGGACTGCGTGGTGGAACGGTGAAGTCCAAAAAGCTGTCAAGGCAAAGAAGGAAGCCTATTTGCTATGGCTTGCAAATAAGTCAACTTCGAGTCGAGTGCGGTACACTGAGGCGCAAAAAGCAGCAGCAAAGACAGTATCAACAGCTAAAGCCAAGGCCTGGGAGAAGTTCGGGGAGAAATTGGAGGCAGACTATGGTTCGGCAAACAAGGTGTTCTGGCAGACCGTGCGCCGCCTCCGTGGAAAGAAGTCTCTTTCATCACAAACTATTAAGAGTTCAGATGGGAGGCTTCTGAAAACGGAGGAGAGCATATTGCATAGGTGGAAGGAATACTTTGCATCTCTTCTTAATCCGGTGACAACAACAACTGAGGCATACGAGGTGCATCTTGGAGCGGAGAATAGTCACAGTAGTATCACTGAAACAGAAGTCAGATGGGCAATTAAGTCCCTGAAGACTGGCAAAGCTGCAGGTGATGGTGAAATCCGGTGGGCAATTACTGGTTGCTATCATGTCTCTGTACGAAAGCTCTGAGATGTGTGTCTGGATAAATGGCATTAAGTCAAGACCGTTCACCGTGGGTGTTGGACTCCGCCAAGGGTGCATACTGTCGCCCCTCTTGTTCATTATCTTTATGGACTGGAATAGACAGGGGTAGCCGAGGCAATGAACGTGTTTGTGTGGGCAACTGCCTGGTGGAGAGGTTGCTCTTTGCTGACGACCTTGTCCTCCTTGGGTCTACTCGCACGAACCTTCAGCATGCACTAGACCGGTTTGCAGCCAAATGTGAAGAAGCTGGGATGAAGATCAGTGTGGCTAAAACCGAGGTTCTGGTCCTTTCAAGACAGCCTGCTCAGTGCGCTCTCCATGTTAGGGGAGCCTCATTGAGACAGGTGGAGAAATTCAAGTATCTCAGGATTGCATTCACGAGTGATGGACGGCAGGAGAAAGAAGTGGATGCTCGGATCGGTGCAGCAAGCTGTGTCAGACGTGAACTGTGGCGATCCGTGGTAACGAAACGCGAGCTGGGTAACAAAGCCAAGCTCTCTGTCTTCAAATCTATCTTTGTTCCCATTCTCACCTATGGTCATGAGGCTTGGGTAATGACCGAAAGAGTGCGATCGCAGGTACAAGCGGCCGAAATGAGATTTCTGAGAGGTGTGGCAGGTGTTACCCTACTAGATAGAGTGTACAGCAGCACAATAAGGGAATCTTTAGGTGTTGAGCCGCTACTTCTCCGCATTGAGAGATCTCAGTTGCGCTGGTATGGCCACGTGATATGGATGCCGCAAACTAGTCTTCCTAGGCAGTTGTTATTTTCCAAGCAGGTAGGTAAGAGACCAAGGGGTCGGCCTAGAACCAGGTGGCTAGACTACATGGAGAATCTGGGTTCGAGTCGCTTGGATATTACCAGGGAGGACATGCGCCTGATGGCGGAAGATCGTGATCGCTGGAGATCCTCTATAGGGCTGCTGCCCCCGCAACCCTAACGGATAAGCGGGTTTGAAAAGTAAGTAAGTAAGTCCCAGAACTAACATGGTCATACAGGGCAATCGGGTAGAAATGCTGCTCGAGTCCCTCTTTTACTCGGTCATCTTTCTCCTCAGCAACTTCTGCGGCACGCTCAGTCTCTTCCTCAATTTCTGTGTGCTCAGTTTGCAGATTTATCATTCATAATGTAGAATTGGGTCTTCAATATTACATTTAATAATGAAAAACACAGGGAACAACATTATGATAAATGATCTGATGAACATTTTAACTTTATGCCATCATCCAAGGATATCAAGTTATATTTATGCTCATAAACGTAAAGTGACAGCCCACTCAAGCAAAAGCATCCTGCTGGATATATCAATGTGCATGCAGCCCAACATAAATAAAATCAGAATTTTACAGGAGATTGATGTATCTTTAATGCAGATAATCATGATTAATAGGATTCGATTCTGTATTTAGATTGATCATAATTCTTCATAATTGATCATATAATTTACCGAAAGAACAACAAATGAAATGCATTGTGAGAATACTTAACCATGTCAAGGGAATGGATAACACAGGTCAACACACATTTTGGTGCCGGCGATTTTTCAAGTGTTCTTAGGTAATTTTAGGGTGCAGAATTCAAAAATAACTTGATATTTGTTCCATCAGGTCTAGTTTTCGAGAAATTAACGTCGCAACGTTGCACAATACAGAAATAGCAGTCATCATTGTGGTTTCTGGGTTCCCTCCAAACCATCGGCACACAAAATTTCAGACTTCTCTTTTGTCCATTAGTCCATTGCCATAAGTGTTCCATAAAAATTTTACACACAACAAGTGGTGCCCACGTTTTGTCTTGGTCACCAAGCTTAACGCCAAAGAATCCAAGGTACGCTCTTTTTTGATAATTATGGCACTGATAATCATGACGTTTTTTTAAGTAAAATTCATGGCCATCTATCAGGAAAAACGCCACGAACTTTTTCCCAGACTTATTATATCAACGTCGCACCTCTGTACCATAACAAATAACAAAAGCGCATTAAGTTAGTGGTGCTGTATCTCAAAAACTATAGCTGATAGAGAGAAACTGTTTTCATATTTTGAATGAACACATCAAATATAATCAAAATCAGTTCTAACATTCCAGGCACCACGAAAAACAATTTTTTTTGTTCCCCAGTGTAATGGATTGATTCATCATTTTTTTTTTTTTTTGGAAAAAATCTTCCATATATATAGTTGCCTGCTATCTTCCCAGTGTAATTTTGGTTTTATGATTTATTCCTCAGGTTTATTTTTGTCAATTAGTGGACTGGAGGTAAAATTTGCTTTTTATCCAGTTTCTCTGTTAAAATGCTAATGCAATTTAGCAGAATTTATGTAGACAACAGGCTAATTAAAGCCTGCTTCCCGCATGCGTAAAAACAAAGGTAGAAACTACAAAGCAGAAAATTTTTTGACGTCATTTCCTGCTCTCTGTTTTTTTTTGGTTTTTTTTGCCCGACAGAAAATTCTCTTATCTTAGTAGGCTATGCTTCAACCCAACCCGAAAAAACAGGACTTTACTGTTGGGCAGAAAAACGTCAAAAAATTTTTCTGCCTTGGGTTTCTGCCATTGTTTTTATGCATGTGGGAGCTAGACTTATGTTCACCTTTTCTGACATAATTCGTGTCACTTGTCAGAAGATAAAAAAGAAAGATGACCAAAATATAATCTACATTTTGTTTAACTATTTTATAAAATGTTAAAAAAAAAAATATCCCAGGATATCCCTAAAGATAACGTAAGCCTTACCATTTTCTTTTGGTGTAGTTTTTGCATTGGTTGTTGCTGTGTCATAGGAAGATCTGGGCAGAACATTGAACCATCCACGTACTGCTGAAATCAAACCAACAAAGGAGACGTACAGAAGTATCTTCATATTTTAGGATGCTTAAAATTTCTCAGGAATCTTTTCTGAAATGATATATAACTGCATAAGCAAAAACAATATTTAACAAATTCTCAGTTTAAAATAGATGGAAACAGAAAGAGGTAAAAATCTGGGACCTAGATTTAAACCAAGAAAAAAAATTTCTTATTTGTTTAATTATTAATTCATGAAAAATTAGTTAATAATCAAGATCTGTTCTAATTATCGGCATATGGGCAAATGAATTCATCATCAAAATTTTAGCTACTTTGCACCTCAAAGGAATGCAAAGCAGAATATAATTTTGCAATTATTTATTTAGTGTATGGCTACATCACAGGAAAATTATAAATAGCCAGAAAAATCATCTACAAACAAATCTACAAACAAACAATAAGATTACAAATATATTCAATTGACTCTTTTGTCGCAACCAGAAAATCAGGTGGGTTATCACTATAAGATCTAATCGGGCATTCTTCCACTAGGTGTTTAATAGTCTGTCTTTCAGCATCAATAATCACAATTTTTCCCCACCTAAAAAGTGAATCGGAGCACCTGCCACAGTTTGTCCTTATTCTATTAAGTGTTGTCCATATTTGTCTTGGTTGGTCGAAGCCCTCTGGTTTATTTGTAACACACAGCAAATTCCAAACATAGAAAATGCATCTTTAGTTTCCACCTCTACTAAGAACAATTTTGCAATAATTGTTTGTAATATAATTCAGTAACATACAAGGTGTCCCACCTAAAGTGAACCAATAGCCAACTTCTAAAATACAAATGTGACGGAGTACTTTCAGTAAAAGAATTATTGTACGTTTATGTGAGAGGGTTTTTATGTGCAATTTTATTTCCAAAAAACCGATGTCATTTTCAAATCTGGAAGTCAACTTTGAAATATGCAATGGAAACCCCTAATTTTAATGGTATTTTCAGATTGTACACAACATTTGAGAAATGTTTTATTCTTGGTGTTTTTTCAATTTATCTAACTGTTTAGTGCCTCTATCTCCTAAATGGTTAGATCAATTGAAAATACACCAAGAATAAAACATTTCTTAAATGTTATATACAATCCGAAAATACCATTAAAAATAGGGCTTTCCATCGCACATTTCAAAGCAGACTTCCATATTCAAAAAATGGCGGGTTGTTTTTTTTTTGTTGTTGTTGTTTTTTGTTTTTTTTTTTGAAGAAATAGAATAACATTAAAAATCCTCGCATAAAAATACAACAATTCTTCCAATGAAAGTACTCTGTCAGATTTGTATTTTAGAAGTTTCCTATTGGCTCACGTTAAGTGAGATGCCCTGTGTAATATCAAATCCAGGAGAAAGTTTTTTCGTTTCTTCACCCTTACTTTTTGAATGGTTACAATCCTCTCGTAGGATGATTTGAATAATGCAAATTTTTTACACATTAGAGAGAAATGATTAAGTGAAAACATTCAATTTTATTTTGAAAAACATCTGAAATGGCACCTACATCGCCAATAATTCGAGCCTGTTGTATGAATTTAAACTTGGCCATAAAGCAGCGGAGGCTGATCGTAACATTTGTACAGCATTCGGTGATGATTTTGTCACCGACCGGACGGCACAGAATTGGTTCAAAAAATTTAGAATTGATGATGAGCATCTTGAAGATCTCTTGAGTGTTTGGTGGACAACAGCTGGTGTTCTCCATTATGAGCTCCAAAATCCAGGACAAACTGTCACAGCAGACGTTATTGTTGGTCAGCTTCAACGTACACATGAAAAAATCAAGCAAAAACAGCCAGCTCTTGTGAACCGTAAGGATGTTGTTTTTCTTCATGACAACGCACGTCCGCATATGGCAAAGGTGACCAGTCAAATTTGCCTGGGAAGTGTTACCTCATCCACCGTACTCTCCGGATATCTCTCCAACAGATTATCACCTTTTCAGTTCTCTCAATAACCATTTGAGAAACAAGTGCTTCAAGACAGAGGAAGCTAAAACTTGAACTGGAAGCTTTCAACTGTAAAACTCGTGACTTTTATAAAAAAGAATTTATGATTTAGTATCTCGTTGGGAGAAGGTTGTTGATAATGATGGAGATTATTTCGATAAATAAAAAATTCATTTATGCATTAATCTGAGCGTCAATTGTAATATTTGCAAAAACGGAAAAATTTTCCCCGGGACCTGATAAAAACAAGTTAAGACCTTATTGTAAAAGACTTATTATAAAGATACATGGCTGAATACCATTTTATTTTAATTACACTAATAGTATAATTAATAGTGTAATAGTAGTTACATTTTTGTGACACTGAAAGTTCTCAGAGCCCAACTACGATGTTATTATAGGCGTTCCACTGTTAACTTGAATTTCTCTAATTGTATTCCTGGATGCTGAATAAGGAATTTCAAACTATGCCGTCAGATAAATCTTATATTTGACTAAGACGTATTTGTAATAATAAATTTATCAACGTATAAATTATAAACAGTTTCTGCATAAAGCATAGTTTACACCAAATAATCATCACGAAACTCAATAAGTTGGTCTCAAACTTCGCCTTATAACATATGATAATATTCAGTCGAAACATGTCCTCCATTAAATCTCTTTTATAAGGTATTGCTGTAGTATGATTGTATTTGTTTTAATTGTCTTCATCGCCTACTATATAATACTATGTCTACCAACCATATTAAGGAGTTGATTTCAAACTTTATTACCGTATGTAACTATGCCTTATCAGTTTGGGTTTTCTCATGCATTACTCTCTACACATTGTAGGGCTATTTGATTTTCATTATATCGGTTTTTGTTGAAGATGGCAAATAAAAGAAAGTTGCATGACATGTTTGCATCCATGCTGTTTTGAATTAGGATTTCAATCTCATTACCGAGATATTATGTAAGATTTGCAGCATCATCAAGATATTATGAATCTGAAAAGTGGTGCATGAAGTCTACCAGCCTCGTGTCCCAACAAGATAAATTAACCCTTGTGTCCATGAAATGCCTATTATTTTTAAAGCTGAAACAACACAATAATTTTTTAAAATATTAGATCAGCTTTATGAAATAAATTTAAAGACTCGACATCATTCGACTATGGCAGATTGAGAAATATTGCCACTGACAGACACCTTGCGAACTGAAAGTAACTTTAAACACAAAACATATGCAATAAAAGAAGGGGGGGAAAAAATAACAAAAAAATGTTTAATGGCTGCTAAAAATATAGAATTTGCATATTTATCTGTCCTAAAGAAAGGCAAGGCAATAAAAAACTTGCAGCAATGAATTGTTATTGAATTGTTATACCTTTTTGTTATGGTTTTTTTTACCTTTCAATCTTCTTACAAAGTAGAATAGTAAGCATCATGTTTGTTGATATATCCTCTCAAATCATCAAAACAAGGGCATTTCAATAAGTAACGTACACAAAACTTTTTTAGTACAACTTTACTATATATCCAAACCAAGCAATATACGGACAATGAAGCTACAGAGTTAATCTATCTTTCAATGTAAGAACTTAGTTGATCAGCAGATTTCTGCCGTTGTGGCACCCATTTCATTAAGCCAATGGCGTAAAAGTCCGTTTTTTGTTTATAAAGTCATTTGTAGATGGACGATTTCATGTCACAAAGGTGCTAGAGCCATAAAAGTCAGGTGTGTCTATTACTAAAAAGAAATTATTAACACACAATAATTTTTTATAGTACAACTTGCAGACAGATGATTTCACGTCCTCGTCAGAATCAAACCGTTACCTGGCCACAAACTTCTTCACTGGGGCTAAACAGGTGAAAGTCAGAAGAAACAATGTCTGGACTGTACATGGCCATATACAAGCTGCCCCCGTGTAATTGACTACCTTGCCAGCTAATTCCAGTGTTCTCCCCAGAAAATTTTATCAGGTGGGTGGAAAGATTAAAATTAGACAAAAATTAAAAACAAATAAAAAAAATTATGCAATGTTGTGCAGTTTGTTGTGTATTCAGCCGGGGATTCACCAAACTCAGCTGGGCGGCACAATTATTCAAAACTGCCTGGGGAGAACCCTGTAATTCTGTTGCTTGGGGGACCGCCCTGCTTGCAGTATTGGCCACCCCCCCCCCTCAGCCCTTCTATAACCCCGTGTCTATCACCCCCTTTTCCGATGTGTTTTGCAACACTTCACTGCTCTCCGACAATAGACGAGGAAAGCACACAAGCAATTTTTTTTTTTTTCACAATTTTGCTCCAAAGGGAAGAGCAACACCAAGCAGGCCTTCCTCAAGTATGATATATATAAACGTCTTTGGATAACCACTCGCAGCATAATAAATAATTGTGCGTCACTTATTGAAATGCCCTCATATAAACAAAGCTATAATCCTCATCATATTAGACTAATGCAAAAGAACATTCAAATAAGATATTATGAAGTCTTTCCAAATTTACGAGGGTTGTTCAAGAATTTTTGCCTCCTGGTCCGTAACTTTTTTATTTGCTAACTGATTTTCAAAATTCTTTTTGTATCTGATACTTACATTTGTACTCTATGTAATGCACTATTCACTTTTCGACATAATCCCCACTCCTTTCCAAGCATTGCACCAATGCGTGACTAGCCGGGTGAACCCGTCAGAGAGGAATTATGGGGTTGTCATCAACACGAGGATTGAATAGCATCTTTCACCTCGTTGTCAAAATGCAACGCATGTCCCCATCCCCAGGTGCTCTTTCTTCTTTGGGAAGTGGTGAAAGTCGCAAGGTGCAAAGTCTTTCATTTTTCAACTGCAGTTTTTCATCTTTGAAGTATAGGCGCTACAAAAGCCTCTGGTGTGTGGCGATCGTGTGCAGGCGGGCGTTATCACGCTGCAGAAGAGGGTCCAAAGCTGCCATTCAATCCTGGTGCCGACAAAAACCCCGGAATTCCTCTCCGACGGGTTCACCAGATTAGTCACGCATTGACGCAATGCATGGAAAGGGATGGGGACTATGTTGAAAAGTGAATAGTGCATTACATAGAGGACAAATGGAAATATTAGATACAAAAAGAATTTTGAATATTGTTAACAAAAGTTACGGACCAGGAGGCAAAAATTCTTGAACAACTCTTGTACTACTTTAAAAATAAAAGCGATTTTCACATAATTTGCTTACGGTGCTAATTTTAATTTCATTTCAAAGTCTCGATTTAGGGTCTGTTCAGTAATACTGAACGGGACTAACTGGTTCGATCAGTCACGCCAAAAGCTATCCTAAAAGTCTCGACCGCAGATTCCTGCAACTAAATGCCTGAAATTCGCAACTGTAAATCAAAAAATCTTCCCACGACTGCCTGAAAAATTTGTAGAGCAGTCGTGGTCAGCAGAGCTTTCAACAAGTGCTTAGACTATACAAATGCGTGCACTGCGAAAGCCAATTATATAGCGGGCACTACGATAAATGCAATGAACACTTTATCTCAGTTTGTGGGCAAACGGAATCTCAAACAGAATGGTAGAACAGAAGGCAATGCCTGTATATTTGTACTATATTGTAAAGAAAAATGTTTGCTTTCTCCTGTAATTTAGTGTCGACAAGCTTCGCACATTTATCGCTTTATCTACTGAGATCTTGAATGGGAACATTCATTCACATAAGAGTAATGATCATTTTAAAATGTTCATTGACATAAGAATAAAGATTTTTTTACATATAATCATGTCGACAAATATCCTAGTGGCGTGATCGTGTTCGAGGCAGCATCAGGAGTACACAAAGAGTAGGGGCGATTCAATTTGACGAATTTGTAGAGTAATGGTTTCCGAAGAGAAATTGGATGATTCACTACTTTCGGGCTCGGTGGAAGAATACGTAACCGAGTTGGTATCTTCTTCTAATTCCACTAGCGCTAATTCCAACCAATGCTATTTTTTTTTTTATTGAGCTGTTATGGGTGAGTAGAAACGAGACCATGTTGAAACAGATCGCACACAACCGCTTTGTTCTAAAAATCTTTTCGCATGATAGTGACCGAAATTGATCGTACCACGTGACTGGATCAGTGACTTGCGGTCTGTATTTCTAGACAGGCCCTTAGATAAAGATATAATATTAATTAGTACATGGAGGAAGAAACGAGTTCTTAAATTAAACAATTTTGTCGTGTTTTATGGTATTAATTACAATTATCATTAATCTGGAGTATTTGATTAGATAGGACGGACCATAATTTGATATCATATTTATGAGAATGCTACAAGATTACATTGTGAACTTCAGGTTTTATACAATAGCAACATCTGTCAAACAAAAAACAAACAAAAAAAAACCTAACAAAAGATGGGGAAGAACGGGAATTATGTAGATAGTTCGGGTTTGATAACCTAACCTTAATAAACCCCTCCTTATAGACCTTCAATAGAGCAACAACACTACCACTCGTGTGATGGTTTCACAGAAAGCATTTAATGCAGAGACAAGCTCAAGGGTAATTCAAATAGGCATATTCTCTTTATTAACAACAGTAGCACTTTACAAATCTGAGATTACTGCTGGTGTCTCATTTGAGGCTCTTCAATAGGATGTGCATGGATACGTTGACATTTAATACTAAAATTTACACTTTAATGAGAGATGATAGCATTCGATGGGTTTTAGGCGATTCATAGAGTGTTTGATGCGTACAAAAATTGAAAAACTCATTTAAGAAATCAAAGGCTATCAGAATACCGTGAAATGTAAACTTAGTAAGGAATCGTGAAGGATGAAATTCAAAGAGCGAGTGCATATTTCAACTCCAGCAGTGCATTCGAAGGAAATGAGGGAGTAAAAGTGGCGGTGGCTGCGTTGCTCTCCAACAAGCGACAGCTGAATTACAGGAAGAGGAGGACGAGGAGGAGAAGGAGGAAGAAGAGGAGAAAGAGAAAGATCGACAAAAGCCCCATCCTTTGTTTATGTTTCTACCTTTCAAAGCGTTCGTGTTCGTCACAAGCAATCATTCTATCTGCCTGCTGTCTACTCTACTGGTGATGAATCAGGTTACAAGCAACTTACCGTTGCGCATTCTTTAGCCATCACCAGTTGTTCATCTTTATTCTTTAGTGAGAAGAGTTCGCAGGATTAATTCATCTTATCGGCCGATGGCGCCAAAAGATGGCACCACCGGAGAACGAGAGATCTTCATTCATTTAATTTAAGGTTTAGCGTAATATTCTTTTTAAATAAATAAAATAAATAAGAATAAATAAAGGCAATTAATTTTATGAGTAACAAAAGTAATAATAAAGTAATAACAAAGTAATAAGCTATGTGAAACCGATACCGTAAAGAAAAAAAAAAAAAAGAGCTACTTCATCGGTTTATTATTACGATATATTTTTTCATAATTTGTCGATAAAATCGCCATTTAAACGTGTTTTAAAAAACGATCGTTTAAAAAAAGGCGTTGGGTTATCGCCCGCGAAAGCCTAATCACGTGACTGAACTTCCTTATGTCCTCTTTACTGTGGACGTTCAACATTAAATCGAAACTGACTCCTGTACTAAAAGAATGCTCTTTCACGGAAGCCTGGGCAGTCCAAGAGCTATGCCTCAATATTATCAACAAATAACTAATTCATGACCACGGTGTAAGTAAGATAAATACAAGAACGAGTGAAGGCAGGTGTACAGACTCTCCCAAATTGTGTCGCTGATGGCGCTGAGAACTGAGGGCCTTTAAACCTCGGTTTCCCAAAATGTTCACATGATGGCGCTGAGAACTGAGAGCCTTTAAAGCACTAGATAATACGCTTTAAGGGCGCTTTAAGGGCCTTTAGAGATCCTGTATGTATCATATATACTGGCGGGAAAAAAAATCCCAACACCATGAAGGACTTGTGCTAGATGAATGAAATTTGGGCAGTATATTCAGCTATGTTTATTTATTCAATTGATTCAAGTTTCAAGGTTACAACTTATAGGGGGCGCCACCAGCGCCACCCTGTACCAAGGTCTTTTATAGACCTTGCCTGTACATGCAAATGAGACATTCCAATGACAGATATAAAGGAGATCAGACGCGCGTCTGTGTCACTTCAGACACTTGTGGACATGTGTGATAGGGTACGTAAAACATGCCTCGAAGGCGACTGCGACGTGAATATGGGCAGCTAACCCAATTCGAACGAGGACGTGTAGAGGGTGGACTTTCGTTCCGTGCTATTGCAGAACGCATGGGTCGAGACGTTGCCACTGTGTATAACTGTTGGCAGCAATGGTCCAGGGAAGGCAGGATTACCAGGAGACCAGGATCTGGGCGACCCCCGGCCACTGGAGACAGGGTTGACCGGCGCATCTGTAGGATGGCTGTGGCAAATCGGACAGCATCTGCAGCGGACATTCGGGCTGTTGTGGCACCTAACGTCACTCCACGCACAATTCGGAACTGTCTCCTGGCCAGTAACCTCCACTCCAGGCGCCCTGTGGCATGTTGCCTCTTACCCCTCAACACCGTGCGGCACGTCTTCAGTGGTGTCAAGCCAGAGCGACTTGGAGGGCAGAGTGGAGGTCTGTGGTCTTCACGGATGAAAGTCGTCTGGGACATGGTACTCTTCCACAACCAGCAACAACTGTCGCTGACCTGACCATCCAGGTATAACAGGCATGGAATGCCATACCACAAAATGACATTCGGCATGGATGGATGGATGGATTTTCAGCCTGCATCTCCCCTTTTACCCAGGAGACTAGCTGTTTTGGGATGAAAGGATGATGGTGAAAATAGACAAACACAAACATCCATGCCCTCGGCGGGATTCGAACCCGCGACTCGCTGGTTTCGAGAGCGGCAAGACCTGCGCCTCAACGCTCTCGGCCACCGAGCCGGCTATGACATTCGGCATCTCTACGACCGTATGCATGCACGTGTGCAGGCCTGTATAGACCAGCGCGGCGACTACAGCGGGTACTAAGTCCGTGCTTTTCACCATGTACAGGGTGGCGCTGGTGGCGCCCCCTATAAGTTGTAACCTTGAAACTTGAATCAATTGAATAAATACCACAGCTGAATATACTGTCCAAATTTCATTCTTCTAGCACAAGTCCTTCGTGGTGTTGGGATTTTTTTTTCCGCAAGTGTACATACAGGATCTCTAAGGGCCTTTATAAAAATGGTAAACATTTACAATAAACATAAATGTCATCTTCATATGATAAACCAAAATTCTTTATAATTTCACATGAATAACTAATACTTTTATTATTTCTTTCTATCGGTTTACCTTTCCAGTGTTGAGGTTGTTAAATTCTCATTGTATTTATTGGAAATTTAAACTAACAGGGGATCAGCTTACTGAGGTTTTGCTTTGTCTTCCAAACTTGTTAGTACAGGAATACAGTGCACGACAGAACCTTGTGGAATCTCTTGTTTGTCTGTAACGAAATAACTAATTGTTCAATTTTAACAAATTTCTTTTATTATTTGCATTATTATGAATGGAATGAAAAACAAACCTGCTGATGTTTAATATAATTTACTTTTAAAATAAACAAACAAACTCAAAATATTAAATAATAATTACTTTGTGGAATTTTGGAAAAAAGTAATAAATAAATTAATTAAAATAAATCTGAACCTTCCCCCTAGACATATTAATGGATTGTGTCCCCATGGCGATTAATTCACATGGACACAATAATTGAACTTGAAAAAAAAAACAAACTGTCTGAGAGTGAGATTAAACAAATTTCACTATTAAAATCTCAACACGTTAAGCCAATTGATATTGCAAAGCAAATAAAACGATCAAAGGGTGATATCTACAACTTTCTGAAGAACCTTGAAGAATATGAGAAGGAAAATCCAGGAGGTAGGCCCCAAAAATTCTCAAACCGTGAGAGGTCCAGAATTTAATTAAGTATAATTCAATTCTTAAAGTATAAGAACCGTTTCGAAGTGTGGATGCTCTGCAAAAAGTGCCTCTGCTTCCATACATTTGGACGAGAATGTACGAACTGTGCAACGTTTGTTAAAATCAACTCCACTTTTACAATGGAAGAAGATTTCAACAAAACCACCACTGAACCCCAAACATGTAGAAGCAAGAAGACAGTTTGCTGTAAACAACATGGGAAGAATTTGGAATTCTGTCATACAATATTTAGTGACGAAAAAAAATTTAACTTGGATAGCCCTGATGGGCTCAAATACTACTGGCATGACCTAAGAAAGGAGCCCCAAAACCTCTTCAGTCGTCAGTTTGGTGGAGCCCCAAAAATTCTTGAGCAACCCTCGTAATTTTAATTTTTCGGTACTGAATAATTTAGTCGACATTTAATCTAATTATTTTTTTCATTAACAATTTTGAACATGAAAAGAAATGGAATAAACTGTAACCATCAGTAAAGCTTTAAGTGATATTTCAATATAGAACAGATAAGCTAGCAATAAACAGGTAGTTAATATCAATAATAATTTTATTATAAATAACTTTTTTTGAAATTACATCTATTACGGACAGAAAATGCTTCCTCGAGTATGATATTGCCACTGCGATATTTCGATAATGACCGAAAGAGTGCGATCGCGGGTACAAGCAGCCGAAATGAGATTTCTGAGAGGTGTGGCAGGAGCACAATAAGGGAGTCTTTACGTATTGAGCCGCTACTTCTCTGCATTGAGAGATCTCAATGGCGCTTGTGTGGCCACGTGATGCAGAAGCCGCAAACTGGTCTTCCTAGGCAGTTGTTATTTTCCAAGCCGTTGGTGGTAAAAGACCAAGGAGTCGGCCTAGAACCAGGTGGCTAGACTGCATGGAGAATCTGGGTTCGAGTCGCTTGGGTATTATCAGGGAGGACATGCGCCTGATGGCGGAAGAACGCGATCGCTGGAGATCCTCCATAGGGCTGCCCCCGCGACCCTAAAGGCTCGTTCGCACTAGCCAAAAGAAACTAGTTCTATCAGAGGTACTAGTTTTATCAGTGAAGTGCGAACAAAACTGGGTGTAAGAAGAACTAGTTCTTTCGGCTCTGGAACTGGGGTTTCCAACCCCAGTTTCTCAAACTGGATCTGGGGCTGGAGAGTGCTTGTTCATGCAAAGACTTCTGGGTAGTTTTCCCATAAGTCTTCACGAATAGCGATACGATCACGGATTAAAAATACACAATGGCTACCGAACAACAGTGTTCTCAATCTCAAACAAATCAAGAAAAGTGGAAAGATGGCGAAACTAAATTTGGAAAACAAAAAGCGCCATCTTTAAATAACGATGAAGAAGCATTAATCATTCCAGGGCACGCTCTATTTGTTGTGTCTGGAACTGGATTTCCACCTCTAAACAGGATTTCCAGTGCGAACAGGAGGATGATAAAACTAGTGTTCAATTAGAACTGGTTCACCTGAAACCAGAAAAGAAACTAATTACAAATAGAACTAGTTTCGTAGTGCGAACGTAGTCTAACGGATAAGCGGGTTTGAAAAGTAAGTAAGTACGGACAGAAAATTCTTGAGCTCTTGGAAAAGAGGTTTTCCAAAGAGAGAAGACAGCTAATGAACTTCATAAAGTTTAATGTCGCAGTTTCCTTGAAAAATAGATGAGTCCGTGAATGGTAAAGTCGATAACTTCGAAAAGAGAAAGAAAACAAAATCCAACAAGGAGTCCGAACATACTACCGATGTCGGTGATCCCGTTCTGTATTCGGTAGTCGTAATACTCTTCTGTGAGCTCCTGGGAATCGGTTTGGTTTGGTTGGTATTAATGTCCCTTTCAATTACTACGGTCATATCAGGACGGCGTTATAGGGGCCGCAAATTTTGCCTCGCAAGGATTCTTTAATGTGCAACCGGCAAACGACTATACGGGACAACGGCTTTACTTCCCTTTCGAAGGAAGTGCATGATCTCAGGATTACCCTCTGAAAACTCCTCGTCTTCCTCGGCCGGGATCGAACCCGAGTACTCGGGCATCAGAGGCGATCATGCAACCACTAAGCCATCGAGGCCGATTTGTGAGAATTGTCCGCATAGTAAAGTTTGAGTTCAATCTACTTGTGGTCAGCTTTCTCAGTGTTTTTTTTTGGATTTTGTAGTTGGTTTTGTTACAAGCATCCGGATAATCACACAGGGAAACGGCCACTTTGTTATAAAGATTATAAAGATCGCCTAAAGCGCTTACGTCACAAAGATTAAACGCTGATTTATTCCGAAAAGAAAATCTACTTGGAAGAAAAGATGCATTACAGAAGGGGTCATTATTAAAATAAAAATGCCATTGAATAAATTATCGATGTGCAATAATTTTATTAATTAATGAAAGAGTTTACCAACGCAAACTGTAGTCGTCCATCTTGGACTACTATGATTTTCAAAATTTTCCTGTTGTGTTGGTGTACTCTTTCATTAATTAATAAAAATTCCATTGATTTCTTTTGGCGGTTGAAATTACCTGCATGTTTTAATGCCTTTTAAAAGTTCGTCGTCGATGCACTCGTTTCGACAGTTGACAAAGTCCTCTGCTCGGCCACACGGTTTTTCTGATGCATTAAGGATGTGGGACTAAGAAATTTTAATCATAGTTAATTATATCATACTTCGATTAAGCTTTCGCCTTTGAAAACTCATAAAATTCCTTCTATAAAATTATGTATTTCTATAATTGATTCGAATCAAGACAAAATTCTCAACCAAATCTAGTAAAGATGTTCAAAATTTATTAGGGTACGAATATTTTTATCCATTTCTTCCTCAGCGCTATGTTATTTCAATTACTCTTTCGATTAGATTATATCTAATTTTTTAAAGCTCAGTTGTAATCTGTTAACTTCTGCAATTGTTCCGAAGTAGAAGATGTCGTGTTTTCCGGATTTGAATTCTTTTGAATGCACAGGGCGTTGCAAAAATGTACGGGTCAGTACTGCTGGGTAGCTTATCCTCTCGCTTCAGGGGCCGCTTCATAAAATGCTAATTGGGAAATTTTATTTTGTTAACCCATTTACGCCGAAATTGGTAAAAATGGAAAAAATGAGACTTCATATCTTAAATTTATATTCTGTAGCATGTAAAGATATAAAAAATAATTTACAAAGACAAAAAAATCCATCTATGGACGACAGCATGTAATTTTAAATAAAATCTAAGCTTGGAATCTCTAGGTAACGGGCCAGGAACTGACGTCACTATTTAGTTTTCTTGTTAAATTATCATGGAGCATGTTTAATTTTTAAGTATCATGAAATAATTGGCTAGTTATTTGACTGCATTTTTATTTCATCGAAATTTTTACTGTGTACTTTTCGGACCTTAATTTCAAAATTCAAATTCTTCAAGACGTCAAAATTCAAAATTTTTCATCGTTATCATTTCATATTGTCACCATAATCATAACCACCTTTTATGATTATGTTGTCACCTTTTAAACAAGTGCCGAGTCAACAATGAAGTACGTTTCTACGAGGTGTGAAAATTTTTGCCAGGACAGTGGACTTGAGACTACTTGGACTGTTAGAAGCAGCTTTGCTATTTAGTAATCCCCTTTTAAATTTTATTAGTTTTAAGTTATTCCCTTTTTAATTATATTCTTGTAATTTTTTTGTAAATTATTTTTTATGTCTTTACGTGCTACAGAATGTAAATTTAAGGTATGAAGTCTCAATTTCCATTTTTACCAATTTCGGCGTAAATGGGTTAACAAAATAAAATTTCCCAATTAGCCTACCATTTTATGAAGCGAGCCCTGAAGCGAGAGGATAAGCTACTCAGAAGTACTGTCCTGTATATTTTTACAACACCCTGTACATGGAACTAGAAAATATAAATTTTTGCACGGGATATTTCTTTTCGTACTTTAATGGATTTTCAGGCGAGTATGTATGCAAATAGAAAAAAAAAACTGTTTGCATTTACATTCTAATAATTTTTTCTTATCACTATTCCTAATCAGTGAGGATGTTTCTTCTCCAAGTTTTTCTGAAATTTTCGGGGAAAGCAAAGGCTTTCTCAAAGTCAATTAGAATTTTTAAAATGAAGACGGTCCTCGAAAGGGTAAAGATATCTCTGAAACCCATTGAAAGATATTATTTAATAAAATAAATAAATAAATAAGTAAAAAAATAAAATAATTAAATATTTATTATACATATTAATTACAGATACACAGATAGGTTACATATTTGATTAGGACAAATCCTGACAAAAATTAAACTAAAAATAAGGCTGAAATCAGCTTACGATAACATGGCCAATCCTGCATTGATACGGGTGATGCTGTGAACAATGCATTTCTCAAAATGTTTAAAATTTAACCAGGTGAATAAATAGATAAATTTATTCCGAGTTAGTTAATCATTTTTTTTACTGACTGATAACTTTATGGTCTATAAAAAATTTAGATTTTTATCTAGATCAATGAGAATTTTTTAAAATTTTGCGTCTTCTTGGAATTAAAAATATAGTAAAGTATTCTTGTTTTGCGTCTTCTTTGTAACATAAAATTAATTAAAAAATAGTAACTCCATTTTAATTAAAGGAAATAGAGATAAAAATAAATATTAAAAACAATTGATAAATGAAAGTCACCCAATGTGGAGAAATACAATTTATGAAGTGGATGGAACACAGATGAAACGAAGGTCTTGTATTTTTGAAGGGGGGACAACATCGGGCTTTTCCCTCCGGTTTATCTGGTGGGATACTCCTGTTGTTGTTACATTATTATTATTATTATTATTATTATTATTATTATTGATTGATTGATTTGATTTATTGCTACCAAAGAAAAGGACAAAGGTAGCTCGGTGCCACATAGGAATCCCCAACACAATTTCAATAACTTTTATTTGTTTTATTTTCCTGGAGGGGCCGCGGAGCACAAATTGTGAAACGCTGATCGGTATTTCAAAAGGATAGTGATTTGAAATGAATTCAGTAAATACATTAACCAAAAGGCGCAGACTGTTCCAGTTTAGTTTATAGCTTAAAAGTTATTCTAAGTCCATTAATTATAATAATTCAATAATACAAGAACCACAACTCCATCCTTTTAATTAATCTATGCGACTCCCCATATAACGATGTCTTCGCTTTACTAACTCCACAGCGGTAACAATGAGATTTTTGAGCTCATCCATAAGAAAAATTTCTAACAAACGGCTATATTGTGTTGCATCATATGCTAATATGCCAAAAATCATGCGATAGCACCCTACAAAAGTAATGATAGGTGGCGAAATCTAACAGTGATCACATGAAATTCTCAGACCTGTATAGGTTGTGATGTCTCTAGACTGAGTCAGTTTGAACAAAGGCTATATTGCGCATGACAACTAGAAAAGAATTATCAGTTCGACTAGTGGTGCACGACGAACTACATTTCTCGAGCTCCGATGTCACTTATATTTTGGGAATACTTCATGAAAGCATCATCACCTCCCGGCCATCTTTGTTTATGGTTCGTGACCAGTAGCTTCTGAATTATCCATGAGCACGGTTCCAGTTTTTTTGGACTGATGGTAGAGTTTTGTGTATGGACGCAGTAAATGGCCCTAGTTGTCAATGCAGGCTGGTGTAAATGGAATTGGTTCGTTGGTCCGCCTAAACACATCATTGACCATTGTCATATTGGTGTTTGGTTATTGAGTATTGCCCCCTTTATGAACGCTCGGCTATTCCAGCATCGGGCACGAGTTGCCAAAATATGCTCCGAATATTCTGGAGTGTTTCGGGGATGCCGATATTAGGAATGCATTAAAGCCACAGATTAAGAAATACACAGATATTTCACTTTATATAAAGCCTATGGAAACCGAGGCGACGGTGGCGATCCTAGCGAAAGGAAGGACACAGATCAGCTAAATGCATTGAAATGTATTGCATCTAACTTTAAAAAAAGCATAAAAATAGTAATAACTGCAATAAAAAATTAATAAAAAGTAATTTTAAAAATGCGAATAAGACATTTTATTAAATCAAACCTTATTTATTAAAAATTATTAAAATATATATTATAAAATTATTAATTTGGGAAACAAAGATAAACTTGCACGATAACATCCAGCAAAATTTGTATTAAATGTCAAATTAATTTAAATTAGCAACAAACAGCACTTACATATACGTAAAAATTAAATTTAATAGATTTTAAGCTAAACTTACATTATTTTGACTCTCTTGCATGAGGCATTTTTATAAGCTTGCGGTTTTTCTTGTTAATTTTTTAATATTAATATTCTAATTTATATTAATAATCTTAACATTTGGAAATTATATTATTATCGTTTGATGTAGCTCTTAAATTCTTTTATTATAAATAGATCAAATGACTTTTTAATTAAAAAAAACACGCAATGGAAACATATTAGAAATACATTTTTGTAAAGAGCAAGTGACGAAAAGATCTTTTTACTTTTCAGCTACATGTTATTTTAATCGATTGATTTAAGAAGTGGCATTGGCCACAATCGTTTTCTGAAGAAAATAATTTTTATGTTGAATTCGATTGATTGAATTTATAATGGAATTGCGATTTTTTTTCCTTCTTCAAAACACTGAAGTCTTATTATACGTTATAAGGGAAAAATTATATAAAATATATATATTATTAATTTTTATGATATATTCTTATATGTGTTGATCAATTCTATATTGAAACTATATTTCTGTGAGTTTTTAATAAGGCAACATGAAATGAGGCCTTACAGCTTATTGTTGCTATTAAAAAATGAAAATAAAAAAATGTAGTTATTGCTTTATTGCTGAAAAAATTCGACACTTTACAAACAGTATAAGCGTAGAATGAAGTGTTTCTTCACATTCAACAAACCATTTAAAATCAACATTTTGAAGAAATGATGAAACTAGCATTATTTCTCTTTTTCCTCAGATATTTTTCAGACTACAACTTTCTAAATTACACTGAAAAACAATACTTAATCAGCACTCAGTCATAGCTTCCAGTGAATCTATGAGGGAATCCCACGAGCGTGTCCTTACTTTCGCTAGAGGCGCTACAATCGAGATGACGTAATCCGGTTTCGGCCAACTGAAATATCTGTGTATTTTTTAATCTGTGTTAAAGCTCTTCGGGATGTCCTGGAAATTCCTTCATAAATATTTAGCTTGGGCCATTAATCTCTGAATTTTGGAGTGAACTGGACCATATAGCATGTGGGTCTGGAAAAAACAGAGGCGTGCAGAGGTTTGGTGATGCCCAGGGACAAATCTTTGATTGGGTATGTATATCACTGATTGGATGCAAAAGATTACCATTCGCCATGATGACTCTTCTAGACAATATCTACATTACTATGAAAGTTCGCCGCATTAGTCCTTGAATCGGAATTATGGGACAATTTCTGGAATACCGTATTTGCTTAATACTTTCCTATAACTTCCTCGAAAGAGTTTTACACAGTCCAGTCACATTAATGTGACCGCCTCTCAGTAGCCAGAATAACCCTCTTTCAGGGCGCGGACAGCTGCGAGGCGGACAGGAAGAGAGTCGATAAGGTTCTGGAAGGTATTGACAGAGATGTAAAGTCATGCCGACTCCAGTTCTGTGGCGAGCTGCCGCAGGTTGCGCGGTGGAGGATCCATGGCGCGAACAACCCGATCGAGGTGGTCCCACAAATGCTCTCTGGGGTTTAAATCCGGGGAGTTTGGGGGCCAGGAGAGTACCGTAAACGCATCCTCGTGCTCTTCGAACCACGCACGGACACTGCTCGCTGTATGGCATGACGCATTGTCCTGCTGGAAGATGCCATCGTGCTGAGGAAACACAATCTACATATAGGGGTGGACATGGTCCGAAAGGACAGATGCGTACTTCCATTGATCCATGGTGCCGTCCACAATGATGAGTGCACCCAGGAAATGCCACGAAAACATTCCCCAGACCATAACGCTGCCTCCTCCGGCCTGAACCCTTGCGGCACCTATTGCAGGGTGTTTATTTTCTGATGCTGAACGCCGTACACACTATCGCCCGTCTGTCCGATGGAGCATAAACCGTGATTCATCGGAAAAAGCCACTTTTCGCCACTCTGTTGCTGTCCAGTTGCGGTACTGGTGTGCAAATGTCAGTCTTTGTCGCCGGTGAACAGCCGTCAGCATCGGTGCACGAACCAACCGTCTGCTGCGGAGCCCCATACCCAGCAACGTTCGCTGAACTGTCATTAAGGATACACGTTTGGTAGCCCTCCTGGTTCATCTGGAGATCAGTTGGTCCACGGTTGCACGTCTGTTCGCTTGCACGCATCTCCGTGGCCGTCTTCACCTGCCATCTATAGCCCATGGTGCCCCAGACTAGGCACATCGCTTGCACGTATTGCCATTCTGCCATGCACGGTACACTTACACCACGGCGACACGCGAACAGTTCACAAAACTAGCCGTTTCGGAAATACTGCTGCCCTTGGCCAACACCTCCTAGAGGCTGTGGTCAAAAACCCTCACCGGTGAGAGAATGATGACGTAATTTCTCACTGGGCTAACCGTCTTTTTCTCGATGAGGACGGTTAGACTAACTGGCGTTTCTGACCGCGTTAAAATGACGTCACAGTTTTCTCACCGGGATTTCTGACCGACCAAACGCTAACTCGTCTCACCAGTGAGAGTTTTTGACCTTAGCCAGAGAGAAGGCCTGCGCACAAAAACGTCATACATTGTTACATCATCATCATACGGCTATTGTTAATCGTATTTCTACCAATAATAAGCTCTAAATTTGGCCGCTTGATGATGATTAACAATGCATACAGTTTTTGTCCGCAGGCCTTCTCTCTAGAAGGTGTTGCCTTGGCTCGGAAGTAGATGATCATGTCCTTTAAGAGGTCGGATGAATTGCTACGTTTCGCCATGACTCCAACAATTGCAATGTTTTCTGCTTCCCTCTGACACCCTTCCTATAACCCCTCCCCCACCTCTGATACTGGTACTATACGTACCTTTTGGACGTAATCATTTCCCGCTGATGTTGAACGTAGGGGGTGATCACATTAATGTGACTGGACTGTGTATTTAAAAACGCGATATATATGAAATTAAAAGTTTATTTTTATCATTTTTTATTTAAAGTTTTATTTAAAAAATTATTTTTCATTACGATAGAGCCGACTGACCATCGCTAATTGCTTCCTCCATTTTTGACCCCTTTCGTATCCTTAGCAAGGAGGTAGGCAAGGCACTTTCGGCAACTCTACAGACTTGGGCAAACTGGGCGGGGCTTCACCTATGCCATGACGCAAGTCACAAGTTACGTAGTAAAAATAGCATTTGAAAGCTTATAAACTTAATAAAGACTCGTTTATCGAGGTTCCCGATAGGAAAGTGGTTAACGGTTTTGACTATCTTCTGTGTAGCTGGGTTCGATTTCCCTTTCGTTGACTTTTTTTTCAAAAATTATTTTATTTGTTTCTTCAATATTAAATAATACCAGGGATGGATGAAGGGGGGAATAAATGCCCCCCCCCCACCCCTTCATATGTTCTTGATAATACTGAGAATAAATAACCAGTAACTGCAAGATGTAAAAAGTAAAAATGAAAATATACAAAAAAAATAATTAATAAATAAAATAAAATAACAAACGTACGTAAGCTTACTTTTAAAAACAATTTACAATTAAAAAATTTAATAATGAATTTTTTCTTTATTCTGCATACTTGGTTGCATTTAAATAATCTGTTCTTTTCTCTGTTTCTTCATTTCCTCCAACTTACTTTGTTAGTTTTCACACGGATTTTGATGTTGTTTGCATTTTTATATGTTTTAGCACTTCTTTATCTTGTTCAAGTTTGTTTTTTTCTCTCATTTTACAGTTTTAAATACATTCGAATTTTGTGCTCTTTGTAAATATGTTTATTCTATAATGTTTTATAACTGTGTATTTCATATTTCATATTTGTATATGTACTGTCCAATGGTGCAAAGTAACTTGAGATAACTAGCGGTCTCCCGACTCATTAGTTTTCATAATGTGTATTAATCCCCATTTTTTGCAAGTTTCAAGTTTTTCTTTTATTTGTCCAAGAAAATATTTTTTCTAAGTTTCTGCCAAATAACCAATCCTCTCAATGGAGAATGCCAATGCTTTTTCTTAAGAAATAGAGATATTTTCTTCTAATTATTTTACTTTATGCATTCTAATCTGTAATTTATTCTCCTGTCATGACAAATGTAGTAAAATATAAAAATTATTTTTGTTAAAATCGTTAAAATCGCAAGGTCACTTATAAAGAACATCAAGTACATTACAAACCTTTGCTAATCTGCACACAGTATTCAAGAAATACTACGTAGTGGAGTAGTGGCTCTCAAATGCTGGAACCTTCTTGATTCCACTTACTAGACAGTCTTTTTCTTTTGTGTTTCAGAAGACTTTATTTTTCGAAATAATGATAATTTTAAAACCTAATTAACCTGTCTCTTCAATTACCTTGTACGTAACTTATCTTCAGCTGCTATAGAATTTCTGATTGCGCCATCTCCTATCAATTATCTTAACTTAGACCAAACTTAGAACCAATATATATTAGTATGAATTGAGATCTAATATCAAATCGTATTTTTGTATTTATTTAAGAAACATATCAGTGTTTTTCCGACTAAGATTCTCTGAAAGCTTTTACTTTCCTAGTGATCAGTTATTAGGCAACCGTTTTGAACGTCGGAGTTATTTAAGCTGTTTCTGTGAAAATGACACGTCGTAGGTGAAGCCCCGCCCACAGAGCTCAAGTCTGTAGAGTTGCCGAATGCGCGTAGGCAAGGAGATCGCGTATGGAGGATATTGTTTCCGAGACTTTCAACGTTTTCGTGCTTTTCCCCATCTTAACTAATTGTCAAGTTTCAACAAAGTATTCTCTACTTCGCTACAAGAGTTTTCGCAACAATAGAAAACTATGAAGTCACTGATAGTGCCCGTAAAAGACAATGCCGGAGAGAAAAAACTGTTGATGGTTAGTGAGTAAAAACAAACTTTCTTCTTTTGGTTGCTTACGCTACTCACCCTTGTATGGGTGGGGAGGGGATGATTAAAAAGTTTAATTTCCCTTAATATTAACTGGAATATTTTAAGAAACAAATCGACCTTCTTACTTTATAATCAGGATTACCTAAAGGGTAAAAGTTCAAAGTAGCGTCCCCGTACGGAAGATATCGGGGATTATTAGGGGACGCTACTTTGAACTTTTACCAAATAAAGATTATAGAATAAAGCCCTAAAAGCTTAATAATCAGAGAATACTAATTTGCTTCTTTACTTTTCTTTAGTAAAGCATGGGCGTCTTTCATTAAATCGCCAGAGTGGTTTTTTGCGTTGGAATTTTTATTTAATTTATTCCCGATGATTCTTACAAGCGTGGAATCGGATTTAACCATTAAGTTTTTACGTTAAAAATGTCTAATAATTTAATTGGATAATGGAAAGCGACGAAGCGTGGGAACGAGACATGATCTTGTTTACATAAAGCTTACTTTGACATTGAACATTGGCTCTTGAACATAACAAAATCATTACTGAGAAAGAATTAATAGACAATAAATTTATATAAATATTTACCAAAAATAAAGTCGCTTAATAACGTAGCTAGTGTTTTTTCATCGATGTTATACTGTATTGTATAGATTATGAATTCGGGTAGCTTCACTTCAACTTATTCAATTCCAAATTTTTAAAATTTTTAAAATTATTTTCTCCCATGTATCATCAAAAACTACTCACTAATTTTCCATTATTTATAACGACCACCAATAAGTTTTACATAAAATCTACTGATTTCAATATAAAAGTTAACCATATTAGTAAACATTCTAATTAAGGAAAATTAAACCTTCCATAGATGTTGCGCAACGAACGTCACTTCCGGCCCGGGATATGTTCTACATTCAGTTGCTTCTGAGGTACTGGCAGAAGTAACTCACGCCCGTCCTTGCTCCGCTGCCAAACAGTACAAAATCCTGTTACAATTACTAATTATTTGGGCATCCATGCTCGATCGAAGATAATTTCATCTCCTTTCTGAAGGTAGGTCGATATTTTACTGTTATTAGATAATTTTGATGGTAGTTTTTGCAATTTAATTAATAATTTCCTTGATCGTCATTTTTGGTTGGGCTTAAAGCCCACCATTGCACCAGACATCGGAATTGGCTTTGCTGATTGATCAAAAAGTCTTTCGGAATTGAGCTTTTAAGATTAGATCTTAACTAACTTGTTAAAGGAGGCTGTAAACTATAGATTTGCATACATTTTTGGTGGTTTTATGGTAATTTTGCTATCTTAAAACCATCGTGTTATTTTAATCAGTTTGGCGCCAAAGTCTTTTGGATCGCAGAAGACGACGAATTAGAGCAAGCCCTAAAATTCTAAGCTTCTGAATTGAAATAAAGAGAACGAAACAATCAATTAGATCGTTATAAAATGCAATAAAACCGCAAAACCAAGTAAAAATCGTACCAATTTTTAGCGATTTTACGGATCATTGTGATTTTTTTGACTTTGGGTTGTTATATTTGCTCAAGCAAACGATCGTTCGCCATTTTTTGGCGGGAAACTGAAATATTGAAGGAGAAGAAAATGGGTTTTTAAGAATAAGTTGGTTATAAATATACCATTTCTTTCCGTTAATGATGTTCACTAGAGAGTTCAGTGTTCGAATTTAATGTTATTTTCTCTTTAGCTACGACCGATGCAGAAGAATGGAGATGGAAAAGCAGCGAAGCTCGATACACCGCCTCGAAGGACTGGGCTGAAAGGTAAATTGGATAAGTTCTATGAATAATAATTAAATAATCAATATATACCTCCAAATTGATATCATTAAATCGTCAGGAAAATCCATCTTATTGAAATCCAGGAGAGTTGGAAGCTTCAAATTTTTAAAATAAATAAAAATTGAATTTACTCAAATATTAGAGACGTTTACTTAAACTAATTACTTAAAATGTTTACTTATGATGCCCGGCACGAAAGAAAGGAAACTGGCGCTTGCGTAAATGAAAAAAAACTCGTTCAGCTACTCAAATAGGGAAAATAGGGAAAGGGAACTGGGCATTACTTATTACTGATCCTAGCTATAAGTAATACCCCGTTTTCTTGTTCATTTTGAACGAGTTTTTTTTTAATTTACGCCTGCACCAGTTTCCTTTTTCTTTCGTCCCGGGCACCATAAATTAATTACTTAAAGTTTAAAATAGAGTAGGCCCTAGGAAAAAAAAAGACTTTTTGAAATACACATTCACTGCCTGTCTCATTCTTAATGATTCCTTCACCTGCAAATTAGTTAAAAGTTTGCTCTTAGAAATAGTGAAAGTTGCTGTAAAGCTTGAAGTGAATCAGTTATTTTAATGAAGTCCCAGCACTGTTTATTATAATAAGAATTTACCTTAAATATTGTTTAAAATGAACATTGTTTCTATCATCTGTCCAACAAAACTTCAATTTCAATTGTCAGGGGTTGTTGCAAAATAAATTAATAATGCGTAACTACTGAAATGGGAAATTTAACTGGGCAAGCCCAGTAGACTTTCATTGGAGAGAGGATAGGAATTGTTAATATCCAAAAACTGTGAAAACTAATTATATTGGGTTACAATAAGATAATCAGACAGAGACAGCTTATGTAAATTTTAGAGCATTAGTCTTGCCTTTTTATTGTTTTAATCGGATTTATAGATTAATGCTCTAACTTCCTTAAACTAAGCGAGTATAAATATTCCAGAAGTGTCATTAATTATTTAAGGAAACATAATTGAAATCCTTTGCTAAAAATGATAAAAATTATAGACATTATTCAAAATAACTTGCTTATTATTAGTAATTAGCCAATAAACCATATTTTGTAAACTAGAAATCAGGTTTGTATTAATAAGCATTATTCCTTTTATAATTTTTTTTGCAGGACCATGAAAGACTTTGTTTACCTTGAACCTGTCAGTCATCATCAGGAAGCCATCTAAAGTGTAATTATTTGGGTCTAAAAACTGTGAGTAGAACATAAGGTGTTCAAAGGGTTTCCCTCTCCTCACAAAATTTGATTGCATACTAAGTCTTAAATAAAATATTCTGATTTATTCATATTGAGTTTTAAGTATAATGAACATATTAATGTTAAAATTAATTTAAAATATTTTTTATAATAAAGAATTATTTTAAATTAATTATATATGGTTAATTAATGAATGTAAAATTAAAATTTGATGTTAAATTTAGTATTTAAAATTAATCCTAAATTTAATATCAAAATGCCTTAAAATATTTATTATTTATTTAAGAATGGTAAAGAATAGTTATAAGTCTTAGTATTTTTTGCAATCAAATTTTTAGGAATGTGAACTTGAGCTGCTTAAACATGAATTTTGTCAATTCAGTAGCTTATCTTGGATCCTATTGATTCTGGTGCAGGATTTGTGTAAGATTTAATGTGATCCTTAGGAGCACCTTATGACCATTGAGCTCCTTTGTAGCCTATAGCTATGATATTGCACCATAAGGAAAGTTTTCCTTTAATATCTGTCCAGTGTCATTTGGAGCTTTGAGTTTCATTCTTGGTGCTACTGCACTATTATTAAAATTGGTCTTTTATCTATTATCTCTGTTGTGAGAGTTCATTGAGTTTTGGCTCTGAATGAGAGTTAAAACCAGGTTTTCAGAAGTTTTTTTCCCTGTAATCTCTCCAGGGCTTTTTACCAGCTTCTTATTTGTACCATTATGCGATTGGGAAGTTGTCTTTTCATAAGAAACACTGGAATCATTCATTAAGGGTTATATAACCCTTATTTCTTTCATATATGAACTAGGATAGCTGATTCCTAGTCATGAGGTGGACTTAAAGAGTAATCTGTCTATATTTGAACTGGTGTTCCTGATTCAGTATTTTACCTAGGCCCCTTTGGGCATAGCATATACATGTATCTGGTTTTACTGGCACAGTAAGCAGTTCTCTACTGATTCTATATAAGTCCACCTAGCTATTCCATTATGGTTGATAATCAAAATTATGAGAAGAATGTTGAAATGAAAAGCTATTGCTAAACTGTATGTATGATTACTCAGTAGAAAAACTGAGTAGCCTACATGCTGGAATGAGAACATTTATCTCATTCATTATCTTACTGTCTCTTTTGCCCAAGAATTTTATTACTCAATTTTTATTTTTGAAACTTTGAGCCTGTTGCTCATAAACAGGATTATTTTCATTCTATGCCTGTAGCCAATATTTTCAAAGGGCTTTAAATTCTGTATAATCTCTTCAACCTAGGGGTTATGTTTATAGCAAGCCCAGTCCTTGAAAATGTTTGTATATGAAAGCATTTCTGTCTATGTTTGCATTTATTGGCCTTTTTTGAACTAAATGGCAATTACTGCCTAACCATAGTTATTGAATGATCAATAATAGACTGTAGCTTGTAGTGCTTGGTTATTTTGGCAAGTTGAAACACAAGTCTGCTTTGTTAAAGATTGTAAATGAATAGAAATGGTTCACTTTCCTATTTCCCTCTCCTAACCCTTCCTTTATCACTGTGCTGTGGAGTATTTATTAGTTTTAAGCACACTTTTGAATAAGGCCCTCCCCTTAACTAACAGACAAACACAAAACACATTGTTGATTAGTTAACCTCTTGCATTTTGAAGTTTACTTGAATGTGTTTTTATTATTATTATTTGTAATCCCTCCTGGGCTCTGTGTGTATGAATCCATTACTGCCACATTTTGTTACAGGCATTATATTTAAATTAATTAATTATGTTTACAGATTTGGACTAAATTTTTTAAAAAATAAACAAAAAATTTAAAAAAAAAAAATTAAAAGAGGTTTGCTATCAATTGTTAAAGTACGGTGATGTTGTTAAATGTAATGCTTATTTATGTTTAATTAGGTTAAACACTCCCAGCACAATTAAATTTGTAGACAGCCCTTTGTTACCTTATGAATTGTGTGAATTGTGATGTGTGAGTGCTTTTTCTCAGTACAGACAAACACTTCCAAATAGTTTTAGAGTTCAGGTGTGTCTGTGTCCAATTTCTTGTGTCTCTTGTGTGATTTATTTCAATTCCGGGGTAACATCACAAAAGATATATTCTGTTTAACAAAAGATGGAATTTATTTATGAATTTTAATTTCAAACAATGTCAAACAATTGAAATCGGAAATTTAACTTTTTACTCAGTGATGTATGAACTTACTAAATCATTGTTACAGTAAAAAACTCAATTTTAATAATTGTTAAAATTGAGCTTTGCCAATACAATAATGATTGCTCAATTCAGAGTGAGAAAAATGAAAGTGATATGGCCCATATTTCTTCTCACTATAAATAATGCATTCACTTGGGAGGCTTAAAATTTTTTTGAATACCAACACTGGGAAGAGAGAATGTAAATTTTTATAAAAAATATCTTAATCTTAAATAATTGTATGATATAATATAAATAATAAAACTCTTCTCATTATAATTTTAAACTTAATACAATTCTTAAGAATAATGTATGATGTAAATAAATAAATAAATAAATAAAGCTTCAACTAGCCTATTATTTCCTGCAATTCTCATGATTTAAATATCCATTAGATGAACAAATAAGTTCTCAGAAAAGGCAATGAGGATACCTGAGTGGGTCAATGCATTGGATGGATTAGATTCAGGGCTGCTGATCCAATTCTCTACTTTTCAATATTTTTTTGTATTATAACTATCTACTTCTGAAAATAATTTGTAACAGATAAATCTTTTGCATGTATTTTTATTCTCCGTTAAAAAATATATATCTCAAGAATTCCTGGAAGCAGTGACTACATTGGGAATGGTGCTATCAACTGATATGAAGCCAATTGCCTATTTCGAGGCACCCAATGCATTGACAGAAGAGTGAAATGCAGTCAATGAAGCCACAGCAACAGAAGTTTGTTGTTTTATTTTGATATTTGTCTGGCTGCATTTCAAAGGAGAATGCTTAATGCCAAATACACATGAGCATAGGCCAGCCATTGTCAGCATTACCTATGAAATAAATTAGGAAACCCAAATGGGCCATAACATACATCAATAAAACATTATTGAGTATTGAGATTTTATTCTCTTATCCAAAATCTATAGTGATTGCTCATATTGAAAAGGCTATGAATGACAAATGGCAACCAAAATTGAAACCATTCCACAGAGGCATTACTTATAAAACTAACCTTATGCCAGAGCATCTGGATTTTTATTTAATTTTAAGTAGTACAATTTTTAATTATTATATTTGATCATTTCCAGATTGCCTAAGAGTCATTTAGACTATGGCTGCTGCCTGCCTTTTAAATGCAGCCAGGAATAATAAAGGCTTTATGCCCACTTCTCTTAGTTTATAAGAATAAAAATGATTTTAGTTTTTAAGAATAAAAATCATTGTAGTTTATAAAAATAAAGATCATTGTAGTTTATAAGCTTAAGTTCTAAGTTTTTAAAGGTTCAAATCTAATGATAAATGCATTAAATAAAATATTAAATTATAAAAAAAATTAAGTGAAGGCAGGAAGGTGACCAGAATAGTTCTTCTGTCTAAATAATAATTCTTGTATAAACTGATAATAAGATTCTAAATAAAATAATAAATTCAAATCAATAATCTCTAAATTTTGGTTAATTTCTCCTAAACATTCATCTAAATTACCATCTTCCAAAAATAATTAAAATCCTATCTGAATTAAATTTTTAATTATCTGGTCACCTTAGGTAAATAATTTTATAAAAAAAAATAAGCTTGAATAGTTATAGAATTAGTTGCGAGCATTTAAACTACAGGAACTGCATGTATAAGAAGGAAAACTTCTAACCATATAAAAACCATCCTACGTTTCATGTCTTGGATGTTTTTTTTTATTAGAGGTTTTCCTTTTTGTACAAAATTTAAATCTTAGATGAAAGGGTTAATTTTGGAGTGTTTGTCTGTACTACCCAACAGAGACAATGCAATGTATACATAAGCTAGAGTGGTATATATTTCTTTTAAGCGTTTTTATTTCAAAATTTATAAAGTTTCTTACGTTTATTGAAGTGTGCATGTTATGTGTGTGTGCTTTGTATATTTTTAAGTTAAAGACAATGTATTACAGTGGCGGATCCAGAACTTAAAACAGGGGATGGGGTAATCAGGTGGTTTGGCTAATATAAGTTATTTCGAATAACCACCTTCCCTCCCTAGGGAAGTGATGATCCTGGGGTCTTTCCTGTACTGAAGTTTGTAAATGTAAATTTATCTAACTGGTGTATGTTTAGGACCAATGATGGGGGCTATAGCCCAAGGAGCCCCCCCCCCCCCTTAAATCTGCCACTGTATAAATCGTATAGCTTAAGATAGAATAACAAGCTTAAAAGAAATATCCTGCAGTAAAAAGAAAAATTACTGTTAAGCAAAAATAATTGGCAAAATAACTTTTATTAACTAATTAATTAAATACTAAAAACATTTACTAGAAAAGTTATACGTATCATGTTTTCCTCCAGAAGTATACTTTACCAAAATGCATAAAATATATATTTCATATAATAATTCTTTCATATAGCTCTGATAACACCTTGGGATAAAACCTCATCACAGGCATTTTGCCTCATATTTACACTATGGTACCCAAGGTAATTTAATCAAACATTTTTATTGATGCAGAGATTTGTACACATTTGTGTAAATCTTGTCAAAATTTTCGTGAATGAACACAATTTGCATTGTCTCTAATTATTAAAATATATGGTTCTCGTTTTATGTACTGGAGCCACTGAAGTGTTGAGTACATTTAAAATTATTATAGAAAATTATCTCCACTATGTGGATGAAGATTACCTGCCTTTTGGCATTGACTGAATAAGTACAAGGTGATTATAATTAAAGTCCCTTTGTAAAAATGCTATAAAAAAACAACCATGAGTCCGAATGACTTCAAATTTGGACTGAGCATTCTTGAAGAAGGGGCATTTGATATGGGATAAGAAAAAAATAGTTCCAAAATTTATCACTAGATGGCGCTGTAAGCGGCATAACGGAAGCGGATTCAGCTAGAAGTGACATTTTGAATTGAAATACGACGGCTTTGGCATGAGTTGTTTATGGCATGATGTTTTTACATTAAAGTTGGTCAAGGAATGCAATTGATACTAAAACAAGTTAAACATGATTTTTTTTTTATTATACAGTACAGTATTAGCGCCATCTAGTGATAAATTTTGGAACTATTTTTTTTCTTATCCATATCAAATGCCCCTTCTTCAAGAATGCTCAGTCCAAATTTGAAGTCATTCGGACTCATGGTTGTTTTTTTATAGCATTTTTACAAAGGGACTTTAATTATAATCACCTTGTATATAGTTTTATTCTTTCATTTTTTTTAAAATCGAACAACAAAAAGAAACTATGGATATTCACGAATAATATGGCTGGGATTAAAGGCTACTTTTCTACAAATAGAGGTATTTTACTTTCACAAATGTACATTTCTACTGCTAAGCTGTCGTATTCAGCATGTTCTGTAAGCATACTGAAGATGACAACTTAGCTATAGAAATGTGCTTCGGTGCAATTATAATACCTTTCTTTGTGGAAAAGTGGACTCTATTTCTAGCTTTGTTATTGTTATACAGTAAAGTCTCATTGCAACTGGTTGCTAGGGTTTCCATAAAGTCTTAAATTATCAGCTTAGGAATAAATTAATTTAAAGGGTGGCAATGGTATAGTCTTATAGGAAGAGCTTAGGTTAATGAGATTTTACTGTTACAGTGGCTCTAGTAGGTTCTCTTAGACACCTGCCAGCGTGGGAGCAACAGCACCATTAGTATCAAGAGGACGGCAGTGCACGAAGAGACCTATTAAGGTTTGTTGACTCAAGAGGTCTTATTTTAGTTCTTTGTATAGTTTGAAAAAAATTGGACAACAGACACGCATTCATACTTACATTCTCCCTTAGTTACACTAGAACATACACATGCAGGTATTATAAACACAAACCACCCGTTTTAGGTGGTTGACCCTTGGAAATGAGCAGAGCTAAGTGTTTGAATGATATTGAGATACCTTTGTGCTTTTATGACTGTCTCTAATAATCTTTCTTGCGTGAAAGATAAATTTTTTTCGCAATCTAATGCATATGCTGTTTAGCTACTTGCAAATTTAGAACCTATGGTTCTTGTGCAATTTGAAGTGTATTGATAGGGTGGGATGAATGGCAATACCCTACTTATGTGTTTGATCATCAATATTATGAAATTTTTGGGTGTTGTCTGTGCTTGTGGGAGACCTATGGCCACCTGCCATTAAGTATCACCCACATTGCCTGTTTCAGCTTTGTCTGCCTTATTAGGCTACCAATCCGCCATGGTCAGCTAATCTACATTTGCTTTTACTTTTTTTCAGCCGTACTTTTCAGGTTTTTGTGCTTTTTAGGTTTTGTGTGGTTTTCTTCAAGCGTTGGTTCTTCGTTATTTTGTACAGTTAGGCGCGTAAACTAGGATCGCGTGGTTAAGCGCGTAAGCTAGGATCGCGTTAATGCCCCGTCCCATTTATTTACTTCCCCTGCCTGTCCTCCTCAAATTATTATGTACCGGTAAGTTAGATTTAAGTTAGTTTTATAAATTAGCTGTAATTTAGTTTTTAACAATTTCATTATTTTGTATTGCTTTGTCTTGTTTTGTGGCCATGGTTGGAAGGCAAGGGTCAGGGTTGGTCTCAACACTGATACTACACATGGGTAGTTTTAGTCATTTTGTAAAATTTAGTCACTTTCATGTAAACCACTAAATCTCAAAGCCTCTCCTTGACAGCTCAACAGGAGTGAGATTTGGTTGTATGAGTAGTTATAAGTATGTAGTCAGTAAGACCTGTAATTCAATTGTTTCATTGTATCTTGTTCATTGTTTCATGTTTTCAGGTTCTGATTTTCTAAGAAGACGTTGGGATGGGGGGATCATAAAATATGAATGCTACCAACTACTGAACAACTTAACTTAAATTTTTATAAAACTGACATCAAAACAAACTGTATGTAGAGAGTGTATACTTGTGAATTACAATTATTAAAAAGTGTATTGATTTATCTTGTGACTATTGAAACTTTTATTTTCAGATTTATAAGAAGAAGCATGGGAAGGGGGGTTGATATTGTGTTGATAACTTATAAATTTGTGATGGAAATCTTTTAAAATCTGTCTCTAGTTTTGTGTACGTTTATAATGTGTATAATATTTAGTGTGTCAACTAATTTTGAGAATAATTTTTTTACGAATTGTGGGTGGGGGGATTATTTTGATAGTGTATCATTTAGTTACCTCAAGTTAGAATTAGTTGTTAGATATTAAGAGAAACTTCATGAAATTATGTCTTACTAATCTATCTCAGTTCTTTTTGTTTCGTTTCAGCTGAAGCAATGACATCCAAAGAATTATTATAAATACAATGAAAATGTTTTCTGCTGCTCTTTTTTGGCTTTATAATATCGAGGGGTGGGGGGCTGAAGTGTAATACTGTACAAAATATTAGTAGCTGTAGTTATTATAATATAGCTATAGTCTGTAATGTAGATCTTAAGATTAACATTTTTCAGTATCTTTACTAATATCATTTTTCTTTACAGTTTCGTTTCAGATTCTATAATTTTTTAAAGAAGAATGAAGACATTTTAATATTCAAAAAAGTTGCAAAAAAATTCAGTTATTCTTATTGATTAATGGCCTCTCTCAGTTCAGTTTCATTTCAGATTCTTTCGAAGTAAAGCACAAGATTAAGAAGACTAATTAATAGAAGAATATTTTCTGGATTTTGAAAGTAACAAATAAATTAAATTTTAATAATTATTTTAATGTTTTATTAATGTTCTCTCAGCTATTTAATTTCAGATCCAGGACAGCAGTTCAGAAGTTTGAATCATTTGTTAGCAAGTGTATTTAGTCTTAAATTTTTTTCCTTACAATTTTGTCTATTAAGAAATAATTGCTATACACTTTTCTTGAGATTTATTTCCTCATAATTCCATTATAATGGATAACATTATTTTTAAAATGATATGTGAAAGTGCAGTAAACCTTTTCTAAACATAGGAGGAAAAGATAAGAATCTTTTGGTTGATTTTAAACCAACCAAGCCATTTCAATTGCATTTCTATCTAACTTAATTATGAGATTGGACTAGTGTAAATTATTACATGTAACTTAAATTTTAGCAACTTATATTTTTCTTTCTAAACTTCTGTTCTTTCAGTTTGGACATAGCACATAACACAATTTCGGCTATAAAACTATCGCCAGTGCTTTATAGATAATCATTTTAAATAATACGTGTATTATGTTATGTGAATCAATAGTATCCATGTTTAAGTCACTCTATAAGAATTTCTATGGTTTAATGTGACCCAAACCTCCTGAAAATCCCATCTTTTGATGATAAGCGTTTACTGTACTTTTTCCGTGAATTTAAAACTGTTTTCCAAATAGAATATTTTAAATTATCCATTTTTAAGTTATAGAAGAGAAAATAGGAATGATGATTTTTAAAAGCTTTTGTTTTGAAAATCGATTTAACCATTTCTTGTCAGTTCAATTTTGTGTAATAACTGGTGTTATTTTTTGGCATTTTAGTAATAGGAATCAACAAATCAACATTGCTAATCTGTGTAGGAAATATTAGACTCTATCCTGATGCCCAACAAGTATCGTTATTCAATGATCTAATTATATACATAATAGTATATGACTTTATTAATGCATTTCCTTTTAGTTCATAGGTTATTCCACATCAACATTTTATTCCTCCTGGTCTATATGTGATTTTTAGCGCTGATGGAAGCCTACATGAACTTAGTGCCTTGGGTAAAAATCTTTATCCATTCTCGTATTTCAATAGAACAGCTTTAAAGTTTAAAAACCTTGTAGCATTCTTTGTTTGGTCTTATAGGCTTGAGTTCAAACATAATCATAGAAAGGATAACCCTTTCTATGATTATGGTTCAAGTCAGTTTTGAGTGTGAGAGATCAAAATCAGAACATTGTTGCATTAACTTACAGAGTACGCTTCCACTTAAACATTTATTTATATAACAAGTACTGAAGGAAAAATGTAGAATTATCTGTCTCTTGTAACCCTGAATGGCATAGCCATTTTAATGCTTACAGTGCTTATAGTGTATTAATTACTGTCTTTGATATACACCTATGTTGCTACATTTAAAAGGATATTAAATGTAAGATGGGGATTTTATCTTGAAAATGATATCGGTAACCGGGACTGGATGAAGAGGAAGGAATAGATAGATATTGGTGAAGTCTAAATTGTGTTCATTATGGGTGGACACGTGATTTTTTTTTCAAAAGTTACTCCATTTTATTCACATTTTCCTCACTAAGTTTTACATTCATAAAGATTACTCACTGCACTATCAGTTTAACTAATAATATTAAGGCTTTGTCAAATATAGCTGTTTCTAAGCTACTTTCTAATGTTTGAAAAATAATGAAAATAATGACTAGTAACTGAGAGATTTGACTACTTTAGGCAGTAGAACTGAATTTATAGGATTAAACAATTTTTGATTGTAGAAAATTTGGATAATCATTCAGTTTTGGATTATATCTAATATTTAATGTTATTCCTTCCTATCCCATGCTCTCACCTATCATTTTGAAGTTAAATATATGGATCATTAGAGGAACAGATATACAGTATTTATCTTTTATCAAAAATTAGATGTTGGCTTAAAAGCTTGTCCTTAATATAAAATTTAATATAAATAATTTTGTTGAGATTAACTTCTGAATTCCTGAAAATTCTAATTTATTTTTAAAAGATTTAGAAAAGGGTTTTTCCCATTTCTCCTAACAGATTCTAAAATTGAACGATTAAATATACTGTTCAAACATTATAATCCACATATTTCTACATTAAATTTTTATTCATTAGTAATGCGAACCTTTTAATAGTCTTATTGATTCGATTAACAGCTTATACTCCTTTCATTACTGATACTATAACTAGGACAAAGCATTTTTGATTTTCTTTTCACCAAATGATTCATTTTTGATTTTCCCATTTCACCTTTGTAAATAGTTTATCAAATATCTCATTATATTTGTAATACGTAATTAATTTATTATTTACAGGAGCCAGTTTATAATTCGATGACAATCTCATGTTCTCCAGCAGATGGATGATGGCAAAAGGAGTCTCAAATACTTTGAAGGTAACCAGTAACCACTTTTTCATATATACTGGACTTAATAATATGATGTTATGAAATTATAAATGAAAGATAAAACATTAAATCAATTTAACGAATATTTATAAAATAATAAAGTACTACAACGTAATATTTAGTATGGTATTATAAATAATATAAAAGAAAACGTGCCAAAAAAACTCCTTTTTCTACAATAAGTTTTACAGGAACCTAAATATGCATTTCAGTAACCATGTTATCATTATTCAATAGGGTAGAGAAATTCATAAAGTTGTTACTTAATTTTTTCTTATAATCAATGATGGTTATTGAAATGCATATTTATGTTATTACTTATTGTATGTTGTTGAGGCTATTTGCTATGTTTTAATTTTATATTGTAACATTTTAGTAGCCTGATTGCTTTGTAATTCTTGATAATACATATACAGTTGAGGACCTCAAATCCAGAAACCACAAATCCTGATGTCAACAATTACTTTTAACTGTATAACTGTGAAAACTTTTATTTTAAAAGAAAATTTTAATAACCATCATCAGAAACTATTTAATTAAATATATGCACATGAGTTACATATGTCTAAAAAACCACAAATCCGGAAGGTTTCTGGTCCTGAGCATTCCGGATTTGCGGTCCTCAACTGTATAATGTATTAAAGTGTTCATTCCTGATTACATACTAGTTTGATTAGTTTCACGTGTTACTTGTATGATTCGTACCATCACCTTATTAAATTTATTCACATATTTGTGTATTATTTCTTAATTCAGGAGTTAATGTTGTTACAGCTTTTATTCTTACCGATGTCATTAATATTCAATAATTAATTTCTCTTAATTTTTATAGGATTTGAAGACATCACCAGCTATAAAGATCATCTCAACCAAGTCTTCATTTTTCTTTTAGTTATTGTAAGTTTTAATATAAAACTGAAGAGTGTGAAATGAAGGAATTACCTGCTCTTGCACTACCTTCCTTTTTCTTTCTTTGTGGTTTACTTGTTTTGCCTCGTTAAGATGATAGTTCAGTGGTTCAGGTTCTCCGGTGTTGGTAGATTTGTGGTATTCTAGGTTTCCTTTTTGAAGAGTTGGTATTGTTTGCTTGTTTGTTTTTGAAGAGTTGGTATTTTTGCTTGTTGTTTGTGTTTGAAAAGTTGGAGTTGGTTTTTCTTGCTGGTTTTGTTTATTTTGTGTTTCTTCTCTTTTATGGCATTTCTTTGGTGGTTATTGGTAATTCCTTCATTATGTATTCTATTTGTACTTGAATATTTCATGGGTAGGGTGATGGTGATGGAAACTAATTTCAATCCCTTCCTGCATTTGCATGTTCCAAATCCATTCCCACTAATACTAACATTTTCTCTTAAATCACCATCCATTTATCAATAAAGGGAAGTAATTATAAATCCATTATTATAATTAAAAATTTTATAATTTTGTAAAAAATTGTAAAAATGTTATAAAGAACTGAAACTATTGTAACAAATAAATGAATTTGGAAATTTGTAATAAATGATTTTTTTGCTGCATAGAGCCCAGGTAAGGCAACTAAGTGTCAAAGTAATCATTTAATATATAAAACTTACTTTTCATTTAAGAAAATAGCTTAAAAATTTAAAGTGTTTTTCATCGAAGAACGTAGGCTAATTGCAATCTCTTAAGAAGCAATTAAGTTTACTAAATTTATTTCATTGTCAGTTACTTCTCTCATTCACTTTTAATTGGAAGTTCTCTTAAGCCATTTAGTTTAAAGAGATGTTCGCTTGCTAATAACACTACCGATTCAAGGTGCAGTAACGCAATAAATCTTAATTGAAGAAACTAAAATCCAAAATGTTGAATTAAATTAAATCATAAATAAGGCAGCAATTATAAGTTACTACAACTGTTTTTGAGGTTTGATATTTAGGAATTACTAGTTTGTAAATGGAACGCCAGTTTCTAATTTTTAAAACTATGATCTTTTTTAAATTTTGCTTTAAATTTTATAGTTTTTATTAATACTGCCGTGTTGTTGCTGGTGAAGAAATGTAAACTTTAAACTTTTCAGTTTATAAGTAAATCTTTAAAATATCCATGGAGGAAAAAACTCCACCTTACGGTAATTTATTCATATTTATTTAAATAATATTAACGTGTGAATTAAGAATTTCA
Organism: Rhysida immarginata; assembly: GCA_023313115.1. NCBI lineage: Eukaryota > Metazoa > Arthropoda > Chilopoda > Scolopendromorpha > Scolopendridae > Rhysida > Rhysida immarginata. The sequence goes on from JAHWFO010059370.1 coordinate 4,209,021, forward strand.
CTCGAGTGAATACATTTTCATGCATTTTGTAACAATTCATTCACGAAAGCGATGCAAATGCATTATTAGGTACTTCGGTATATTCACATACCCCTTGGTCGAGCCAATTGAATGGATGAGAGGAAAGATTCCAAGGAGAAGTCCTTGGAAATTCCAAGATATTTGGGAGGAAATGAAAAATGCAGAAGGGGTCAAGCTTATTTTAAAAAAAATAAAAAAATAAAACCAATGCAACAATCCCTAATCAGTAAATTTTTAAAAAAAGTTAATGTGGAGATAAAAATAATGATAATATCTTTGAAGAATGTTATGATCAAAAAGTGGTCCTGAAATGGTCAAAATCGTGCATCTATACAAATTCTTTCTCTTTCCTTCATGCATGCATCCTACAGGAGTTACGACGCATTGAATAGTTAATACCGAATTCAGAAAAATGTTATTTTCAGTTAATTACTGAAATGTTAATTACGTTAATTAAATTATGGACTGACGAACACGCACAAAGATTCCTGGCTTATTTCGTTAAAATTCGCCATTTTTGATCATGCGTAACTCTTCTAAATTATTGATTAGGGTTAAACACAAGGTTTTAGATTTCAATAGTTATAACCAAGAGCTCATAAGGGTCCTTATGAGCTCTTGTTATAACGATCACTAGCTCCATTATTTAATGGTTATTATGACTATAGACCGTCGGTAAAATTTTGGAACAATAAACTTAGACGAGCCCATATTTTAGAGCCATTAGATGTAAAATCGGTCATTATTCATTAAAAAAAACATTTAATATTATTTAATGATTTTTATTACCAATGAAAAACCCGGGAAAATTGACCCAAACGAATGGTCAAAGGAGGATGCTTCCCTGCAGTGCTCGCAATTCATTTGGGTCAACTTTGCCGAAAGGATTGATATAACTATTTGACCCTCTAAAACAATAATTGATATAACTGTTTGACCCCCGCTAATTTTAGCTTCTTCTCCATCATCCCCCAAAGGATTAAAAACTCAACACACTTGAAATTTGTAAAGGATTTTGGAAATCATTTCAAAAACTGAGAGGAACATATAACTAAAGAAATTTATTTGATATAATGTTTTTCTTTTGTTATTAATTTAAAAAAAAAATGACGACGAAGATAAATTTGAAAATTATTTGATTTTTATTATATTTTATATATTTTTTTGTTACAATTTCATTTGTATTATATGTGTAATCTTACAGCATGTGGCAGTACTTTCCTGGCTAGCACGATCTCCAGACCTGTCGTTAATTGAGCTTGTGTGGGACATGTTGGGATGTAACGTTCATCGTTGCTGCACCCAAGCTGCAACAATTCCACAATTGCACCAGTATGTTCAGGAGGCTTGGAACAACCACCCCAAGACGACATCCAGCATCTTTATGATCGTATGCACGCAAAAGTCGAGGCCTGCATTCAAGCTCCGGCGGTTATACGACCTGCTCATGTGGTGTATTGAGGCATGGGAGCCATCCTGTACAACGTTTTCTGGACGTATTGTCTTGCAATTTGAATCATTTTCAAAATTTCAAATAATTCGACCATTCCTTCTAGGTGGTGCATCTTGTTTTGCCAGCAGTGTAGTTGTCCGGATTAAGCAGATTGTAAATAATTTAATGAGCTAACATGTTCCAAAATTTCGTGCTCACATTTGCACGTCTTCAACGTCCCGATGGAGACCCCTTCCTGCAACAAGACAATACAGCGTCCCATCGCTACCGAATTGTATCCGGATGGTTGGATGAACATTCCACAGGCGTGGTCTCCCTTCCCTGGCCAGCTAGGTCACCTGACCTCAAGCCGATCGAGCACTAAAGAACAGGAAAACTGGGGAATAGATCAGATCACCGCAGAAACAATCAAGGCAGGGGAAACAGCAATATATCTTGCTATATCAATTTTACACTTACTTACACCATATAGTGGACGGAACAAGTACCAGTAACGAACCAACAACAGGTAAAAAATGCTGACAAGAACAATTTCTCTAAACCTTTATTTCTATTAAAATTGGTATTTAAAAATGCATTTAAAAACTTTCATAAAATTCATGTATAAAGTGATCTCCCACAAAATACACGTGTGCAAAGCTATAATACTTTTACAGCGTACACTCACTCACCAGAAGTCTTGGCACAATCCTCAGTCAGGTTCCCTGTCGGAATGCAGGTGCACAGGACTCCTTGATATCACACAATCATTGTAGGCAAAACTAGCTGCAGAAATGGCAACACGCAGAGAGTTATCCGCATTTGAACGGGGGATGATACTTGGTGCCAGACGGATGGCTGCCTCAATCTCAGATGTAGCCAACAGCCTGCAAATATCCCGCACAACCGTTGCAAGGGTCTATCGAGAGTATACCCAACGAGGGGTTATAACCCATGTCGGACAGCGGACGGGCCGCCCACGCCTCACTGATGCCAGAGGTGTTCGCCGGGTCATCCGGCTTGCAACTGCTGACCGAAGGGCGACAGCGGGCCAAATCACCATGCGGTACAACCAGGGACGTCACACAACTGTGTCCGTGACGACAATTCGGCGAACCTTGGCAGCTGCAGGCTTTGGGAGCAGGAGTCCACGATGGGTGTCACTCTTGACAACTGCACATCGTCGGCAACGCCTACCCTGGGCCAACCAATATTGACATTGGACCGCTGAGGACTGGCGAAGGGTTGCCTGGTCCGATAAATCACGGTTTCAGCTGTATCGGGCCGATAGTCGTGTCCGTGTCTGGCACAGGCCACACGAAGCCATGGACATTGGTGCATCTGACATCCATTCTATGTACAACTTCCTACGTTGATCTGTTTGGGGACCACCTGCACCCCTTCATGAACTGTTTTTACCCCGCGGGCGACGGTATCTTCCAGGAAGATAATGCGCCTCCACACGCGGGAGTGGCTGGAGGAACATGCTACCGACTTCACGACAATGATTTGGCCTGCACGTTCCCCATATTGCAATCCCATTGAACATTTGTAGGACGTCATCGAACGATCTGTCAGGTCGCCATCAACACAACTGGTAAATGCAGCATCGTTATGGAGTGCAGTGGAGGCTGCATGGCTTGCAGTGCCTGTGGATGTGTTCCGGGGACTGGTAGACTCTCTTCCATGACGGGTCGCTGCCGTTATCCGGGCCAGAGGGGACCCAACACGTTATTAGGCAAGTGTGCCATTACTTTTAGTGAGTGAGTGTATATGAATCTCGTTAATTATTTAAATCTTAAATTATTAATATCGGATATTCAATAAGAATTAAATTCTGGACGAAAAGCTTACATTTTGAACCATGAAAACTGATTAAAACAGAACCCATCCAAAATCGTCGCTCTTAGTCAGAAACTATAGTGTTTAGTTATTCACATGAGATTTTTAAATTATTTTTGGTAATTTTAATTTTGGTAATGCTAGAAATCTATGGCATTTTTGAAAATTACGAGGGACATTTCAAATATCTTAATAAATATTTTCAAAAAAAAAATGTAGAAAACATAAAGGCAGCTGACGGACACAGAGAACCGCCTCTTAACTATTTCATGGTTCACATATTAGTTTAAGCTTTGTGGAATAAAACAAAGCAAGTCTCCCCATCCAACATAATGAGTAGATAACAAATCCTGCTAATCGCAACCGTATTGCTTTTTGTTTGTTTTGTTTTGTGCGGGTTTTTTTTTTTTTCGTTTTAAATTTCAAGATGATTGTGTTCATTCTCTTTATCACCAAGGTCACGCATTTGCACTCGAGATTACGTTCGAGATTCATAACTCGACATGTTGATAATGGCTGGTGCAGGCAATCGAAATGTGAATGATCGCAGAAGACACCAGTCCTCGGGACATTTGTGCCAGAACACACACGTTTACATTCAGCTTTTTAAATACAAAAGTAAAAATACGATAACATTTCTTCAGTTTAAAACAGGACATTAAAATTATCCAATAAAGCAATCTTGTTCATTATCTGTTACTCAACTATCTCTCAAGTTAAGCAATCTTGTTCAGTTAAGCCGGCAAACGTTGCTGACACAATGTCATTGGCGATTTTATGTTTCGAATTCCTTTTTTTTTCTTCTTCGCGATCTTGTGTTTTTGAGCCACTGAGTGGGGCTAAAGTTGCCAAAGGCTCAAAAAATTTTTTTTACTAGAAATCTTAAATAGAAACCAACCAAAAAATATGGATAAATAACCCGATAGAATAAAGAAAAAAAAACTCTTGTCCGCAAAATGAATTCTTTGATGTAACATATACGTATTTCTGTCACCCTGTAACCATCTTTCATTAAAGCATTCATTTTGTGGACAGGAGGTTGTTTTTTTTTTATTTCTTTCTCCTATCAAAGTCAAATGCCACGGCAACAATAGACAATACAGAAAAGGGATTAAAAATAACTAGTGGTCTTTTGGTAAGAAGACTCCTTTAAACGATTTCATGGCATAAAAGCAAACAAAAAATGACAAAGCAGTATATATTTTTAGTCTATGTCTGAAGAGGGGGAAAAAATCAATTTTTGTCACGATGGAAATCATCCACTTATTATAAAATCACGTGCAACAAGTAAATTTGCTTTCCTCTTGTCACTTGTGCGTCAATTAATCATAATCTTTATGAAAAATAGATAAAAATATTTTTTTTAAATAAATTACAGGTAAGCGTCCTACAACACGGTTTTGCTCCAACATGAACAGAAATTTGCGCTAACCATCGTATAACATTGTACTTCTACTATTTAACATACTCCAACAACTAATGCCATTTCTGAAGAATCAATTCTAACATTAAATGTTCTAAGAGGGAATATTCATTAAATATGCTTATAATAAAAGCAGAAATCATTTTAAATGCTATATATTATATAAATTTGGATAAATACTTAATTAATTTCGAATAAAGTAAGACATTTAAAAGATTAAAAAGGCAAAATATTTTTTAAATAATTTTGGAAAACACTTATTAATGAAAAAAGCAGCTTAGTAAATGAAAACGTTAAACGAAATGGTTAACAAAGAATTTAAAATAGGTGAATATATAACGATAAAAAATGCAAAGAAATAAATTGGATTAATATTCGAAGGTCCATTCCAGAATACAAATTTAAAAGCCAACAAGATTTAACCGAGTATTAAAAAACCGACTTCGATGAAACTTTCACTATCTTCTAGCTATAACCAGTCATATCTTAAAAACTACTGAACCGATTTTGATGAAACTTGGACTGTTCCCTAAGTTGAAAGACACTTAATCCAATAAAAAAGAGTTATTGCAATTCGATTTCTAATTTCTGAGAAATACATGGACAAACATACATACAAACATACATATACACACTTATGAGACTTGGCACACCTGTTTAGAAGCTCACATAGACTAACATATACGAATATTGTGCAATTCCACAATATTACATACATACGAGTCGAATTGATAACCTCCTTTTTTGAAGTCGGTTAAAAATAATATTTTAGCATAACACGACAAAGAATTGAAAAGTGGATTAGAATGAAAATAGTTTTATTTCGTTTTGTGTTATAAATACATTATGTTAATATTTTAATAAAAATGAAATTGCTTGTTTGGATTAAAAAAAAATGTCACAAATATTAAAAATTTTCGGAACCTAATTCCCCTTTTTGTACTGGCTTTAGGTCTGATATAAACACGGTTTCATACAACACGGTATTTTATAGGAAACTATCTACAGTGTTATAGGAAAGTTACCTGTAATGCTTTTGGAGAAGAAAAAATGAAAAAAGAAAAATATTTTTTTGCGGCGTCATAAAGACATTGTCTCGAGTGTTCGATTAAAAAATGAACTAATAGTACTGTTGGAATGTCATCAACTACGCTATTGTTATTATTACTGAATTCGTTAGATCACGCTTTGATTGATAATATAAAAAAAAAAAAGTAAAATATCTGTAATATGATGAGGGCGTTTGTGACAACAGAAGATAACGGAGTGGAAAACGTTTGCCGATTGGCTGGGGCTGCATTTTGGACCGAACTCGAGTACGCCACGAGAACACATAAATAGTGGGACCCCGCGGACAACGTCGTCTTTCCTTTGGGATTCGTTTTGTCAAGGTAGGATGATTGCATCTCTGTCACTATACATTTTGTTTAATTCTTCAAGCGCATATGTTGCAATAGTAACGAAAGATCCAATTTCACTCCTTTTTTTTTTTTCTTGTCTCTTCATTAATTTTTGTTTTTATTTCCCCGGTCGGGCTTTAGATGTTGACCCGTGTGCTGTTATTCGTCGCCGTCGCCATCGTCGTCGTTGCCGCTCGTAGGCCAGATCTCGACGAACACTGGAACATCTACAAGGTAATACTCAGCTAATATCAAAAATCCCCAGTGTAATATATCTTGTTGGCCCCAGATATTAATAAATTAAGATATAAATGAAATTATGGAGATAATTGTAGAATTGGTAAAGAAATTTTTTAAATTCTCCTTAAAAATTGATAAGTTTTAAATTTAATAACATATATCAATCAATTAAAGAATATAAATGACAAAAAATGTCCAGAAGTTTTAAAGTTCAAAGAGGGAAGAATGTCCAGAATTTTTCGTGAAGAACTAGTAGGACAGATAATAAATGCTGGTAGGAGAAGTTTTTGGTGGAAAGGGAAGTGTTAAAAAAATCTTCTCTTCTCCAGTTCTTCTACCAGTACTTCTCTATCAGTTCTTCTCAATCGAAATGAGGATCCCCTATCGGCTATAACGACCGATTTTCGGTGACGGCAGAGGTGCAGGTACCCGTGGGAAAGATCTCCATGGATGCGCTTTTTTGAGGGTTTATTCTTCAAGTCCATGTGTTCCGCCGCGTACTAATCCTTATAGGCTATCGTCAGTTTCAGTGCTGCCAACTTAGCGGATTTTACAGCAAAATTATGCCAAAAATCGTTAAATTCAATTGCACTGCATTAGTAAAATTGAATTTTAACGATTTTTTAGCTCTGTTTTAGCGGGAGAATTTTTTAGCTGACTCAGTTTTCAACCCGAGCTAGCCAAGAAGTATTAAAAAGAATGGCTTCTAAAAGAAAACCTTAACTGTGGAAGAAACAGCTAATATATTTGGCAGCTGGAGTCTCGTGTCAACCGCGAAATGTGCAGAAAATTGAATGTATCTCACTCTACGGTGTCAACGATTTGGAAGGATCGTGAGAAAATTAAGAATACCTTCGAATCCGACAACTTCAAATCAAACCAGAAATTAAGCGTTCCGAGGTAGGTATAGGAAAGTAGCGGAAGTTCTGAGATCATCATTTTTACTCCTTCATCTGCACTTTTTAACTCCCAATTTTTTTTATCAAAAAATTTATTTCTAGAAGTTAGTATTTAGAAACTATAAAAGAACCCTATCTTCTTTCCTTTCTCATCATTTTCGATCGAATGATAATCACACGCCATGTGTTGCCATAGTTCTAAAACCAAGTGACTGCTACCCCCACAACTCCGACCTTACTGGGACAATTTGGCCTAAACTTCATAGTAATGTAGATCTTGCCTAGAGGAGTATACATATTGAATTTCACTCATTTACATATTTAAATACCACATAGATAAGTTGGTCCCCTCTAACTCCCACCCTCGTATTTCCGACCCCAGTGGGCCAATCAAAACCAAACTAAATAGTGAAGGTATTCATACCCATAGTAAGCTACATTCCGAATTTCAACCTTCTACCTCAAAAAAGGCAGAAATTATGAAGGGGACAGACGGATATTGTGAAACCAATAAGTAGCTCCTATCTTCCGCTACTTAATAATTAAATATTGACTTTGTTATAAAGCATAAGGACCAGATAGAAAGCTGTATTAGTATAATGATTAATTTTTCATGGTCCCTGGAGGTCGTTATAAACGATAGTGACTGTATATTATTTAAAAACTTTTCAATTTTAAGGAGAATTTATTCTTATTAATATAAAATTGTCAAAAAATACAAAACTCTGGGAAGACTTTTTTTTTGAATAACCGTTGCCCCTTGAATCCGATATTTACATAAGAGATTTAAAAAGTATAAAAAGGATTTACCAAAACTAAAAGGGTGTAAAGGGGGTAGGAAATATTTAGAAGGAGAGGCGGCAAAAAAAAAATTAGGGAACAGGAGGAAGCCTGCATGAATAGAGGCACACATTCTCCTAATAGCTTGCCTGAAGTTGCAATTGTTAGCACAAAATATATATAAATTAAACATTTAATTTTTCAGGCGTTTTTTTTTTATTTTTTTTTTTTTTTGCTTCCACAGCAAGTGTTTAATAAGGAGTACAATGGCATTGAAGAGCAACGCCGTCGTTTTATCTGGGAAGAGCATGTCTCCTTCATAGAAAGCCACAATAGGCTCTACGACATGGGACGCAAATCTTACCGAATGGAAATCAACCAATTCGCCGATCTCGTAAGCAATGACTTCATGTTTCTTACATGAACACATTATGTGTTCTGAAATCAATAAACATGGGGCAACTCTTCTTTACAGACTAATAAGGAATTCAGAAGCCAATTCCATGGGCTAATGACTAAGAAGCACCCACAGACTAGAAACGTGTTCAGGCAAACGACTACCGCCCTGCCGGATACGGTCGACTGGAGAGACAAGAAGGTCGTCACCCCAGTCAAAAACCAGGTGAGCAATAGATACTACTACTACTACTACTACTAATAATAATAATAATAATAATAATAATAATAACTCTTCAATTCTTCATATCAGGCACAATGTGGTTCTTGTTGGGCCTTTTCGACTACGGGCTCAGTAGAGGGTGCATGGGCACTAGCAAAAGGCAAACTCGTTTCGCTCAGCGAGCAAAACCTCGTCGACTGCTCAGGACCTCAAGGTAACATATATTATCGTGCAAGCACTCCTTCTCCCCTTTTTATTATCAACTTTCATGAACTGAGATCCTTAAAACAAGAAAACTTATTGAAAACACTCTTATGCAACACCTTTTGTATTACTCTTAAAATTAAACGCTACCAAAAGATCAAACTACTGCATAACAACATTTTATTATGTGATGCGACGATTTAGGTCTATTAACGGAAGCATTATAGACATGCATTTTCATTCGTGAAAAAGGATCGAAACATATTTTGACAGTCCAATTTGAAAAAACTAAATGAGAAATCGAGGAAGGGGCATTTACTCTTAATAGTTTGGCTTCTCTTCTAGTATCCCACAAACATTATGTTGATAAAAACGATCTCACGAGATGTTTAAAAATCCAAGCTTATAATAGTAATTACTTGTTTATAAAAAGCTGTCTTCATTTTGCCCTATAATAAAGAATGATTTAACCAGATGATGAGATATTACTCACTCAAGAATTCCGTGCGATTGGGTTATTTAGGACATCAACATGTTGCACTGCGATTTCTCTTATCGTTTTATATTTTATCAAAAAACATTAATTCTATTAATTTTAAATGTCTGACCTTAAGAGAATCGATTTTTGACAGCGCAAAATTAAACACGAGAACTGTAAGAAAGAGGGACAGAGTGCATTGCAAGTATAAACGGCAGGTCCTAATACTTTCTTTATGAAATGGAGTATTCTCTGTAGATGAGGTCTGTCCTTCTTAATGAAATTGATGGAGGTCTTGCAGTACATAGCGGGAAAGAAATCACACACAATTCCTTTCAACTTCACTAATACATGATCTACCCAAAAGTAATCGTACGCTTTCGATTTTATACGTTTTGTCGAATAGCTAAAAAAATATTGAAGGGTACGTCCCGAAGGCAAATAGGGGGGCCAGCAACAAATTGAACAAAAAAAATAATGTTTGGGATATCCCTGTAAAAAATAATGCTACAAATTCGTTGAAGCTGTAGCATATGATTAGGAGGCTTCTTTTACTTATCTGTGTCCATTTGTATAACAATAGCATCTATATTCATGGAGTTATAAAGGTTTCTTTAAAAAAAAATCGAAATGTTTTCGTAAGTTTTTTTGTTTATAACATGCAGGGTTTTCAACTCAATGCAATGCCATTTTCAGGAAACTTGACAATCTACAGTAGAGATAAAAATCAGAATATAAAAATATTAAATATTTGATGAAATATGAGCATTTTTACTAAATAATGTTTAAATGCGCATGCGCAAGATTTACCAAACTGTCTTTTACATAATTTCTTAGCAAATGTATAGCGCTACTCTTTAAAAAGCCCAAGCAAATATCGTGAAAATTCAGCAATATATCGGCAATAGAATGAGATGAATTTCAGTTGCTCTCAAAAAAAAAAAAAAAAACGATAAGGGGTTTGCTCCAAATTTTTATTTTTGGATCGGACACAGCATCAATTTCTTCTCCTAAACTGATATGAAGCCAATATAAGTCAATATGCCTTCATATCATCATAAGGAGAAGAAGTTGATACGGGTGTCCGATTCAAATGAAGACAGATAGGTAAAAGAAGCCTCATAATCATATGCTACAGCTACAATGCATTTCAAGCATTATTTTTTACAGGTTGATCCCAAACGTTATTTTTTGGTTCACTTTGTTGCTGGTCCCCTATTCGCCTTCGGGAAAAAACTTCGCTGAAATATATGAGGTGTAATATGCTTTTTACACCCCTGAAGTTTCAGGATAATTCGTCAATTATTTTTCTGGATATTCCACAAAAAGTCTAAAATTGAAAATGTCCGTGTACTTTCAACTTGTAATAATACTTACAAGTATTAAAATTATTCGAAACATTTAATCACTGTTTTAGCTAAATTGCACTAGAATAAAGCATAGTTATAAAATAATTTTTATACTCTAAAGGGAGAGTTTGATGTCAACAACCCCGCACTTCAGAAGAAATTCTATCATACTAGGAGATGAATTTTAGGTAAAATAGCAAGCGCAATAAAGAAAGATGATTTGTTGCTCTACATAAATGCCATTTTTAGATAATGAACGAACTTGATACAAAAGTACAAATCATTTAATACTGTCCGAATGTGAATAAAAAAATAAATAGGCAATTAAGAAGCCAATAGGTTTGCTTCCAACGAAATTCTTCCTTGCATTAGCGACATTAGTGAAGCATTTAATGTCTAAATCGCTAGCAAATTCTTTTGCTAGAAAAATATGGCAATCCTGATGGCGCTTACAGTCCGTTAATTTATTGGGTTAATTTCAGGTAATATGGGCTGCGGAGGAGGCTTAATGGACCAAGGTTTCGAATACATCATCCAAAACAAAGGAATCGACACCGAAGAATCCTATCCGTACGAAGCCGTGGTAAGTAGAACGCGGCAGTACAAGGAATGCCAAAAACGTCGTATATTGTAAGCGTTATCTGTTTTTAATGCTTTCTCTTATTTTTACCTAATTTAAGGACGGCGACTGTCGTTTCAAGCGCAACTCCGTGGGAGCCACAATCAGCAGCTACAAGGATGTGGCGAGTGGTGACGAGGGGGCCCTGAAGCAGGCCGTCGCCCAAGTCGGACCCATTTCAGTTGCCATCGATGCCAGTCAGATGTCCTTCCAATTCTACAGGTAAGTCCATAGGTTTTTCCTCCACTGTGATTACTTATTAATGTGATTCTTCACACACTCATTAAAATTATCCCAATTAGCTTGGCCAACACCTTGATTCAGTTACAATAGAATATTTTAAAGAAATAGTTAGCATTGTAAAAAGTGCCTGCTTATCGTAGAAGACTTCTCAATATCTATTTTTGTTTGTTTATTTTTTTTTGTTATTGTTTCTAATCAGTGGGGGCATATACGATGAGGAGAATTGCAGCACAGATCTCCTGGATCATGGCGTCCTCGCCGTTGGCTATGGCACCGACAATGGCGCAGACTACTGGCTTGTCAAGAACAGGTGAGTGGGTGGATGAGTTAGGAGGTATCCACATAGTTCTATGATGCGTCTGTAGACTCTAAGAAATTCAGTAAGTCCAATAGATCACGTCATATTCTTGTCACTTTATTTGCAGTTGGGACACCACTTGGGGAGACCAGGGCTACATCAAAATGTCTCGCAACAAGCAAAACCAGTGCGGCATTGCCACCCAAGCCAGTTATCCCATCGTCTAAATGTGGATATGCGTTTGGTTTTCTTTGCAGTCTTTCAATTTTTAAAAATAGATGTACAAAAATGTTTTTATTGAGAATTTTTTAATTTGCTTATTTTTGTTTTCTGTCTGTACTTTAGAATGTTATATATTTATTATTTCGATGTATTTTTTGTTCATGAATCTTTAAGTGTACATGGAATAACGCAACATTAAAATATTTAAGAAATTAATTTCGAAACATTTTTTCCCCCTTTTTTATAAAAAGTAGTTTTGAGTTTCTTGAGAATATTATTCACATAATTCGACGTTTAAATTTTGTAACTCTATAACAGGTAACGATCCATTTCCTACTATTTCACGTACATAAGCTTTGTGTGATCATGACCACCTGTATTATTACAGACCTATTCTTAGCTTCCCGGAATCCATCGCCAGTCGATTTACAAGTTTTGCCACTAGAGGCGCCCTCACCGCCCTCTTGGCTTAGCAGGTTTAGATAGAATTTGTCGTAGCTTTTTCAGCTGATTTCATCTCATATCGTACAAACATCATCATAGTGTCTATACATAGTGAATATCACCATTATGCATAATCTTATAAAGTTCACATCTATAATAACATTTTTTTTCTTAGTTTCTTCAATGTGGTTATCTTTGCAAACGAATTCATGACAAGCATGAATGCCCGTTAGCAGCTGCCAATTTTCAAAGCCCACCTGCGAGTATAGGACCACATTCGATAATAGCTGCTCAAAATCGTGGCGGTCTATGGTATCCTCAGCTTAAATTCGTAATCTTAGCTAGAAACATTTATGCTTTTTTAAAAAAGATTATGGGAAAGCTGGCACAATCAAATGTGAAGAGAATACAATTTTCTCATAAGCTACCTCCAAGAAAATTCCTTAAATTATCTTAAACTGAAATGATTGGTTTGGTTGGTATTAACGTGCCTTTCAACTACTATGGTCATATCAGGACGGCGTGATAAGGGCCGCAAATTTTGCCTCGCAAGGGTTCTTTAACGTACAGCCAGTAAACTACTACACTGGACTAACGGCTTTACTTCCCTTCCGAAGGAAGTGCGTGAATCTCAGGATTTCTCCCTGGAAAATCCTCGTCGTCCTTGGCCGGGATCGAACCCGCGTACTCGGCCATCAGAGGCGAGCGCGCAACCACTAAGCCAACGAGGCTGATAAACTGAAATGATGTTGATGTACGTTCATGAGCTATATAAATGTATAACTTAAACAAATTGATTGTATAAATGATTACACATTTTTTGTCGTTAAAGCTTTTTAATGCTGATTTTTGAAGTTGGAAATAAAATAAAAACATTTACCGTAAAATTGATATGCAGAAAAATATTTATTCATATACAGAAAAAAATTAATTTGAACATATTTTAAAGGTTTTACTTACTAAGAAACTTTGAGCATCTAAAAATAAGAAGTGAAAAAGAGAAAACATTTTAAATATACTGAAAATCTACATTATGTAATAAGGATAAATTTACAGTATATGCGTGTAAAGGAGGGGTGATGGTGGCGCCGTAGTGGCAAAAATTAGAAACTGAATGGCGACAGATCCAACAATGGGAAAAGCAATAGGTCTGTAATAATAAAGGTGCTCATGGTTTGATAATACAAATTGGAAAAATTTATTTTCGACTTTTTAGTACGCTTCTAGTAACAAAATAAAACTTATTTTTAATTTAGTGATTTATTTTATTTTTTAACTTTTTATAGTAAAAGTGTGGGCTTAAAAAGTTTTTTATATTTTATATTAGTTTTAATTCTTTATTTTTTTTAAAAAAAGCATGCTTTTACCTGGTATCTTACAAAACAAAACCAAAAAAAAATTACGTGGAAATCTGAAGAAATGACCCATAACTGCCCAGGAATTTTAATTAAATGAAAAACCTGAAGAGATGGCCTATCATCTCCTACTTGGAAAGTAAATTAAATGAAAATTAATGTTAAACCTTTTTAAGAATTCGAATTTTGAAAATTTTCATATTTTTTCTATTGTCTCCGGAAATGGAGGAGTGGACCAATTTGGAGTCGCTTGAACAACGGGAAGCAAAAGAAATATTGATTACAAAATATGCGCCAAACAAATTAAGTTAAATTATGTAAATAAAAAAAAATCCTTTAAATCTGTCGTTAAGTGATACTCTAGCGCCAACAGGTTGCACTGTTTTATTCTCAACAAAGGCCTCAGTGAAAGGCAATAACGTCAACAAAGCGACAACCAAAATCTCTAACAAAGGCGTGCAGCTCGAACAGTTTCACGAGAGAACGTTGACTATAATTGTTTTCCTATGATGAACAGAAACGATGGAATACAACGAGCAGCTAGACGCTTATTTGGAGTCTACTCCAGCAGCAGCGACATGCAACCTTCGAGTTCGTTCGAAAATCCTTACACCTCACGCTATGCTATAGGACATGTGCATCCACATGAACCTGCGTAAGTTCAAGAAATTATAAAAATTTTAATTAAGTCCTTTATTTATTTAATGTTTAATGAGCCTTGTCAGTGACAGGGCTATTCTGAATGGGTCACAAGTTAGAGTAATTTTTTCTACTTTATTATTCTTTTAGTTCTATCGTCAACAAAGCGATGATAAAATCTCTTTAGCGTGCTGCTCAGTTCCACCTGACTAAAATTGTCTCCCATTATGAGCAATGGTTTAAACAATGATGGAACATAAACGCCATCGTGATACTTATTTGGCGTTTACTCCAGTAGCAGCGAAACTATCTTCGGCCGTCTATTTTACTCCTGGTGAAAGCGAAGCGACAAATGATGTCGACGATGACTATATCGAGGCATCGTAGTTTTAGCATGCATGTGAAAGTTGTAAGGCTCCTCTGAATAATTCTTAAAAAAACTTTCCAAATTATACGTTTAAAATATAAATTTAATCTCAATGCTTTAAAGAAATTCCGTTATAAACAGGGTTAACATACCTTAAACATTGGAATTTTAAATTGCGAACTAACGTGGGACGTCTAGTGAATGTCTAGTGACTTCGAAAGTTCGTATAGTGGACTTGAGCCATTTATTTCCTTGCGACCTGAACTGGAGGTGTTTGCATGTGCGTATTAGTGTAGGGCGGGAAATTTTCCTTACGAAAGTCTTAAAAATACCAAATGCTTCTCTTGACCTGGCGGCTATGACGATCAACTCGATGCGCAAAACAAGTCACTAATCAAACCCGTTGGTCGTCGCGAAAAAGTCTCCTGGACTGCAGAGCACACGCGTGACTGGAGGTCACTTGGCCCCATTCTGAGGATATTGAGCCTCCTTGACAACGTCGAACGAATGATGTCAATGAGGCTTGACGCGTGAAATCATTCACTAATCAAACTCGTTGACACTTTGTGCTGAATGGGACCTAATTTGACCATAAATGTCGACGTCGGTGGAATATGCCGAGCTCGCCGTTGCGCTAGTTTGTGTAGCTATCCCATGGATCTTTTCCTGCAACTCTCCCCTAAGACTGATCGCATTCCTGTTAACTGTGGTCGTTAAGAAAGTCGGTGGCGTTATCCCTTTCCAGTTTGATCCTCTTTGAGATGGGAGTCAGTCGCTTCTTTGGTATCTTCGGCTTCTCGACGACTAGACAAGCAAGGGAAGTACGACGGGTTTCCATGTGTACACGGTCTGCGTTAGCTCTGGATCGTCCAGTTAGCGATACTATCCATGTGAACATAGCTTTTATCGCTCGGTTCGTTTTGGAGATCGCTGTCCACTTCCTCGGCATATACGTAGGGACTATATACTACGTTCTCGTCTAAATACTCGAGCGGTTACATTTCGAGCTTGTCGAGTTGAGCCGTAACTTCGACCAATACCTCGGAAAAAGTCGCTTGTCGCTTAGCTTTCGGCACGTTAAATATTCGGACGAAGGATTTTCAGAGCATTTTGCTGCTACTGGAGTAAACTCCGAATCGGCTCAAATAGCGTTATCTGCCATCTTTTCTGTTCAAATCGTTGCTCATCATGGAAACAATTTTTAGTCAACTTTCTCTTGATGCTGTACTAATTGGTTTAAATGGTCGAGCGTTTGCGGCTTTAGGTCTTTCAGGAGCAGTCATGTGAGAACGATTTGTTTCAAAAGCCGACAACATCGCTGTCTCCATAGTTTTCTGCAGGATTTGTGGCACCTGCAGAAGGATTTTCGAACGAACTCATTACATTTAGCTGACACTGGAGTAGATTTCATCTTTTCTGTTCAAACGGTTGCTCATCATGGGAAACATCTCTATAGAGATTTGGTTGCCTCGTGACTTTTAACAAGTACAATGGCATTGAAAGCAGCGCCGCCGTTTATCTAGGAAAGCAAGTCTCTTACGCAGAAAGCTACGACATGGGACGCAAATCATACAGATTGGAAATCGGCCAATTCGGCGATCTCGTAAGTAATGACTTACATGAATAAATTACGCATCAGAATCATTGGATATGAGCCAACTCGTCTTTACAAACTATTCGGGAATTCAGAAGTCAACTTAATGCGCTAAGCCGAATATGGTCTATTTGGAGAAAGCAAACACTTCACCGTTTTTCAAACCAGGTGAGCCAATATTAATATGATATCAATATTAATAGGACCAATGGGGCAAATGGATAAGCCTAAGATATAGACTTCCATATGAATATTAAAACGGGCTTCGATTTATTGCGGTTTTTGTCGGGGATATTTCTATGGTCCTTCAACTAGCAAAATGCACCAGTGGATCCAATGCATCGAGTTGCCCCTGCAGGAGACTGGAACGCATCAATTCGTAACCACTTCTGTTGACACGCTTTCCAAAGATACTCTACTGTTAGCCTCATTCCGAGGACCCATCTAAGTAGGCCAAAGCCACCAAAAAAAAAACTATAGGCGATGTGTCCGGCGACTTGACAGGTATGTCGCTGAATGGAATGGAGCGGATTCCGGTATCTTTCATGCTTTCAGGAACAAGCGTGTTGACGCGGCGGTGTGGCTCGCCGCCTTGTCTTGGTATAGCCATACTTTGTAAAACCGGGGACGTCACGGGTAAATGAAGATTAGAACATATGATATAGTACATGGCGTTCACGTTGGCCTTTGACTCAATTTTTCATCTGCCAGATATCGTTCATACAGTTTACGGCGAACAACTTATGAACGTGGCTCTTGTCGCTTCTCCGGTTTAAATCACGTTTACCGTATATACAGATGCCCTCCGGATGTCGTCGGAGTACGACTAGTGGATGGTTTCAAATTGGCCTGTTTTTACCCTCAGGAATGGCGCCGCTTCTGGTTTTGCCAATGTTATTTAGTACGCTTGATAACCCTTTCTTGGAACTACGGAGCCTCGCTTCTTGCATGCTTTCATAATTTCGGAACAGCTGAATTTGATGCCGGAAAGGGTCGAAGTATCCCCCCCCCCCCCAATACCTGTCAATTTTCGGTGGCATAACTCGATGTTTTTAGGTCGCTGTTTCGAGTATTATTTTAATATCTGCCTTAATATTCCGTGACAGCTCACGTGAAATGAACGCGCATACCACATTTAAGATGCTAATTGTTGCCGTAGATCCCTAACAATCCTGTGATTGGTTAGTTTTTTTCAGGTAAAATACCTAAATGTTACAATTTTAGCTGACCTAAATTGGGGTGAAACTGATCAGGTGGTGGGAGTCCATTAAATATTTTTTCTTAATATTTTATTAAAATCTTGCTATACGATATAAATGAAGCACAAATAAATTTATATAAAATTTTATTAGCTCCTTTCATTATTTAATTTTTTTTTGGAACTGATCCATTTCCCCCGACATTACCCTAACAGTAATTTCAATGCATTGAACTTTACATTTCCTTAATTTTTCACACCAGACGCAATGTCTTTCGTGTTGGGCGTTTTCGACCACTGACTCTGCAGAAAGTGCAGAGGCAATCGCAAAAAGTTTCACTCATCGAGGAAAACGTCGACTGCTCAGGACCCCAAACGTAAGTACTCAAAATATTCCCTTACATATAATATCGTACGTAAATTTTTCCTTTTATAATTCTTTTAAAACGAGGATACTTGTGCAACATCTTTTATATCACTCTTTAATAGCAAGAATAGCAGTAAACGCTATCCAAAGAATTTTTATGCTTAAAGCGGAAGCTTGAAATGTTTGATATTAAAAAAAAAAAATAAAAAAAAAATATATCAAAAAAGTTTTGATAGACTAAAACGAAATAATACATGAAAAACTGAGTAAGGAGCTTTTACTCTTCATAGTGGAGTTTCCTTTCTAGTATCCCACAAGTGGATAACAGCCTGAATTTTTTTATACTAATAAACTGTCTCAAGAGAACTTTAAAAAACTGGACTTAATAGTAATAGTAGTAATTACATGTTAATAATAAACTGCATTCATTGCCCTGTAGCAAATGTTACTCATCCATACTGCCTGCCAGAGCGTGTCTTCACCAAATAATGAGGATTCCTTTTGGTATATACCGAACCACAGCACTTTACGCTACATTATGGAACCGCTACATTATGGAGCAAGTGCATCCAAACTACCGTAAGTCTAAGAAATTAAGAAATTGTTTTTTATTAATGAATGCCACTGGGTGGGACTAGTTGGAATAGCTGTTTTTATAATATTCAAATAAGGTTGAAAGATTAAGCATCATTTTAATGTAAATTTACGTAGAACATATAGCCCGATGATCCATTTCGGTTCGAGACCATCTAAACAGGTCGGTAAAAGGGTGGTTCATAATACTGTTCCCATTCATTAAACAGGCGGTAGCCTTACAGTATAACAGGACATCAGAAGTTCCAACTAGTTTCGTGTTACTGTAAGGCCACCACCTGTTTAGTTTTACGTCAGTTTCCCAACAATAGTTTTGGTCAATTAAAAAAAACTTTTGTTTAAACCCGAATTATCACTTGTTACAATTACTTTTCAAACTCGCTTGTCCGTTAGTCGCGGGGGCAGCACCCTTAATGGAGGATCAAGGCTCGCGATCTTCCCCCATCAGGCACCCATCAGGCGCATGTCCTTAAAGATAATTAATACCTAAGGCTTGAACCAACACCTAGACAGAAGACTTGATAAAGGAAACTTCATACATTGTTCCATCATTAGTCAACCAAATCTAGGGCTTATTAGAAATAGAATTAACAATGGTCGACTAATGACGATGTAACAATGTAAGACGTTTCCGTTATCAGGCCTTCTGTCTAGGTGATGCTCGAACCCAGATTCTCCATATAGTCTAGCCATCTGGTTCTTTCCCACCGGCTTGGAAAATAGCACCTGCATCCGTATCACGTGGTCATACCAACGCAACTGAGATCTCGATACGGTGAAATAGCGGCTCGACACCTAAAGACTCTTATAGTGCTCCTGTACACTCTAGTAAGGTAATACCTCCCAGACCTCAGGAAACTCATTTCGGCCGCTTGCACCCGCGACCGCATTCTTAAGTCATTACCCAAGATTCGAAAGAACGATTTGAACTATCATCACTTACTTTTAACTTTCAACTTTATATCGTTATTTTCAATATTCATTTTATTATGTATCATAGCCTCTGAAGATGGCTTCGAGTCGAAATGATCATCCTGCTGGATGTTCTGTTTATTTTATATTAAACATCACTTAAAATTTCAACTTGTAATTAATCTGCATTGCAAAGCTGTTTATCGCACAGATGGGAAACTTGTATCCAACAATGTTAGAAGTTTAAAATCGCCTTCACGTGTTTTCAGCCGATTTAGGTGAGATGGCGCTGTGATCAAATATGAGTTATTACTGTTTCGACTAGAATCGGAAATTCATTTAGTTTTCAAAAATGAAATGACACTTCATCATTATTTTGCTTCCACATAAAATTTTCTATAACATAATCTAATCCTGTTCTTCAGCACGCTGGCGTTTTCTATTCGCTCTTGTCTTAATTGTAAATCTGTTTTTGATAATTATAGAAAAAAAATGGCAAAAACAGTTCTCATTAAAAAAATTCAGAATATCTGTGGACAGAGCAATATGGACGACGGAAGTCAACAGATACAACGCAGCATGCATTTAAAATAGGAAATATTAAATCCACAACAAGTGTTATGAACTGGATTAGGTGACGCCCCTATAGTAGGCGACGTTGTCAACTCTGACCACATGGTCTAGTTTCCCATCTGCGCTGCATAAATTGTGCTTAATTTAATCAGATCAAAAAATCTAAAAATTTTTCCTGTTACTCTTTTCCTGTTAGTTCTAACGATAACAAAATGAGAACCACATCTCTAAAAGGCGGTGCAGCTCGGTTTTACGTGAGAATGTAGACTGAAAATTTTCCCCATGATGAACAATGGCTGGAACAGAAAAGGTTGAACACTAAGACCATCTTGAGGTTCATTGGAGTCTACTCCAGTATCAGCGAAATAAACAGTTCGTACGAAAATTCTTCGGCCGTCCATATTACTCTTGCCGAATATTATGCGACGATGTGTCGGCTTGTAAATAACGCCTTCCCACTTACAAGTCTAGGTGACAGCTCTCTCAACGATCTCGAAACGCAACTGCTCGACTATTTAGACGAGAATATAAATACGTAGTTCCTCATCTGATGACCTCTCGTAAAAGATGCCGAGGTGGTGGATAGTTCTCCTAGACGAACTTGAGTTCTGCTAGGCCTGGATAGCACGCTAAAGGGGGAGGGGGGGGGGACGATGCCCAGCCATCGCCAGTCGTGTAAACTCGAGACGCAGAAGACACGGAAAACCGTAGTTCTTTCCTTGCCTGGTCGTCGATGAACCGAAGATATCAAAGAAACGATTCTCACGAAGAGACTAGGACTCCATCTCCTCAAACAAGATCAACGTGGAAAGCGACAACGTCACCGATTCTCCTTAACGACGCCAATGAAAGGAATTTCATCAGCTCAGAGGAGAGTTGCAGCTGGAGACCCATAGGAGAAACACAAAAAGAATTATCCCAAAGGCGAGCTCTGTATACTCCATGACGAACTATACAGATATTATGACGAGATTGGTTCCTCTTCAACACAAGAACTGTCAACCGAACGAGTTTGATTAGTGAATGTGTCATGAATCCCGTAGAACGGGGCCAAGTGTTCATCGGTCACGGCCTGTGCTCCGCAGTCCAAGAGACCCTTTTCCCCGACGACCAGCTGGTTTGATTACTGACTTGAGCGTGACAGCCGTCTGCCAAGAGGAGTATTTGGACTTCTTTCGTAAGCAAATTGCCTCTCGTTACACTTCTAGGTCGCAAAGGAACGAGTGGTTTGAGTCCACTTTACGAACTTTCGAAACCACTGCATTCACTGGACATCCCGTGTTTGTTCGCAGTTTAAAGTTCCAATGATAAGACATGTCAACCCTATTTCCAGCGTAAAAGACATTTTTGGGAATAAATTTAAATTTTAAACTCATTTTGACAAGTTTTTAAGAATTCAGAGGAGCGTTACAGCTTTCACATGTATGCTGAAACTACAATGCCTTGATAACATATTCGATTCGTTATGTCTCTTCGCTTTTTACAGGAGTCGAATGGATGGCCGACTGATGTTCACAGGAGCTCTGGTTATTATTTCGCTGCTAATGGAGCAGACTTCAAATCGACGATACGATGGTCTTTGTTCCATCATTTCAAACATTTACTCATCATTGGAGGCGGTTTTTAATGTTTTCTCGTGAAACTGAGTTGCACAAATTTGGTTGCCTCGTGAATTTCTAAACTGAGTACAATGGCATTGAAGAGTAGCGAAGTAGTTTTATCTGGGAAGAGCATGTCTCGTATATAGAATGCCACAACACGCTCTGCGACATGGGACGCAAATCTACCAACTGGAAAACGACCAATACTGATCTCGTAAGTAATGACTTCATGTTTCTTACATAAACACAATATGCATCTGTATCATTAGACATGAGTAACTTTGCAGATTAATCGGGAAATCGGAAGCCAATTCAATGGGCTAAAAAGCACTCTATCCTGCTGCATATGGTCGACTGGAGAGATAAGAACGTCATCACCTCCCCCCCCCTCCCCGCCTTTGTCAACATCCATGTAAGCAAACTATGATAATAATTAATAATACTTTCAATGTATGAGTTTGACATTCTTTTTTAATTTTTCACTAGGCGGAATGTTGTTGGGTCTTTTTGACTACGGACTCGGTTGAATGTATGCGGGCACTCGCAGAAGCCAAATACGTTTCGTTGAGCGTAGAACTCTGCGTCGAATGGTCAGGACTTCCAAGTAAGTAATCAATATTCACTAAAATAGAGGGTGATTCACCACTTCGGCATTTTGTTGGAGGTCAGGTTGAGCAAAAAAGCAAAAATGTCCTAAGAGCATAGGTCTTATTCCAATTAATTACACAACTAGGGTAGATGTACCAGTACTTGACAGTGTACCAGTGATTGATAATTCACGATTTTAAGGCTTTTCATAAAATAAGGCAAGAAAAGGGACAGGTGTTGCCACCTCGTATTAAACAATGTTAGGATTCCCAGAATAGCAAAATATTAGGAACTTTGATCCCTATTATGGCCGCAAACACATGTTTGTTCAATGCCTAGAGTCGAAAAAAAACCTTGTAATGAACTGAAAACCTGAATCTGATGATATTGCACTACTGGAAAACTTCATTTTCTATGGTCCTTGCACTCTACATGGGAGTGGACTGATTTATTATTTCAAAGGGGAAAAAAAAGGTCTAAATGAACAACTTTAGTTTTAAAGCACAATTTTAGTTAAATAGTTTAGTCCTAAAAATGCTAGATTTCATCAGCTACTTTTGATGGTAATTTTTTTTTAAAATGATGTGCAATTAAAATATTGTCAATTACTGGCGAAACTGCCTGTCAACTTCTGGTGATTCATGCATTAGTTAGGAAAAATGTAATAACTTAATAGCTTTTAAAGATCTTGTGTAAAAGTTCTGTAATAATTCTGGAAAAAATAAGACCAATAAATTACAAATTATCAGCAATTTTCATCAAACTTGCAGCAGATCGACTTCCACAAGGTGGGCTTCAGCGTAGAGTCCTTCTGGGTAAGATGAACGAACTTGGAGCCATCGACAGTCTTCCGGTAAGATGAACGAACATAACGACTTTTTTTTTTCGTACGTAAGTAGATTACAATTGTTGCAAAGCTATTTTAATTCTCTGGTCTAATAACTCTATGGTTCTTAAGCAGCGAATATTTTCCCAGTGGTATATGCAGAATCAGAGCACTTTCCGCTTCAATAAGGGGCAAATGCGTCTAAATGACCCAAATGTAAGTCCAGGAAATTAAAGATTGTTAATTTGTTAATGAAATTTACTTATCCAATTAATGTTTAATGGTACAAAAGTCGAAATTTTTTAATACTAGTTCATTTCTGTTTAAAAAAAATATACTTAATTTGAATTACTCACCATCCATCCCCTAAGAAACTATTATTCCAATAAATTGGTATATTGAGATAATTGAGAATAATTGAATATTAAATACTATAATTTCATTCAGTATTGCCATCAAATCAAAATTACCGAATTATTGTTTAATCAAGTCATTGTTGAATCTGATCATTCCTTCCACACGGACAGAGCTCTAAATTTTTAATAGAATTCAAATGTTACAAACTTAATTTAACCTGATCAAAAATCTGAATTTTTTTGGTTACTCAGTTTTAATATCAACAAAGCGACAACCAAATCTCTAACAAAGGCGTGCAGCTTCGTTTCACTGAGGACGTTGACTAAAAATTCTTTCCCATGATGAGCAGTAGTTAAAACAGTTCTTTGGATCACAACCATCTTGACGCTTATTTGGAGTCTACTCCAGTATCGGCGAAGTTTAACGAGTTCGTTCAAACAGCTTTCGGCCGTCCATATTACTCCTGCAGAAGACTATGGCGACGACGATGTTTGTTTATCGTTGCTTCTCCGCCTTCGAAACGGCTTGTTCCTACCTATCGGTCGTCGTGACGGCTCCGCTCAACGATCTCGAAACGCAAATTCACGACCATTTACACGAGTGTAGTATAGTTCCTACGTAGATGCAAAGATAGACAGCGATCTGTGTCGACGAAAGCTTTGATAACAATCTGGGCCGCCGCCAGGGGGGGGGGACAAACGGGACTCTAGTCCGGGGCCCCAACGGAAGGGGGGCCTCATCAGCCACGCATCAGTCACAAGGCAGAGCCCAGAGGGGCCCACACGTACCCAGTTGTCAGGGGCCCAAACATTTCTGGCGGCGGGCGTGTAACAATGACCTGGACAACAATGATCTGGATAACACGCTAACGGGGACTATGCCGAGCCAACGCCGATCGTGTACACATAGAACCTGTCGTTCTTCCCTTCGCTGCCTGGTCCTTGAAGAGTCGAAGATACCCAAGAAGCGATTCTCACGAAGAAACTCCATTGCCTCAAAAAGGATCAAAGTAGACAGAATATTGCCACCGGCTCCTTGTCGAAGACTGTAATGCAATCCACCTGAGAGGAGAGCTGCAACAGGAGACTCATCCCAACGTCGAGCTATGTATATTCCAATGACAAGGTACAGAGACGTTGTGGCCAACTAGTGTCCTACACGATGTCAACCAAACTAGTTGAATTATTGACTTTTGTGTCGTTCGACGTTGTCAAGGAGGCGTTCGACATCAGTCCAAGAGACCTTTCCCGCGACGACCAAGTGGACGATCAAAGAAACACTACAGCCGCCCTCTAAGGAGCTTAAGGGATTTCTAGATCCTTCTCAGCAAATTTCCCCACACAAGGTCACATATAAACTCGCCTCATTCTAGGTAGCAAGGAAACGATTGGCTTGAATCCACTTCGAAACCATTCTAATTCCATGGTGTTCAATGGACATCCCTTGTTTCTTCACATTTAAAATTTCCAATGTTAACGTTATTTCTAATAAAATTTCTGTAGAGAATTCTGAAGAGGAGCATTACAGCTTGCACATTCTATACTGGAAGTACAATGTCTCGATATCGTCGCTGAAGATATCGTTTGCAGTTTCGCTTTTTGCAGGAGCAAAATGGACGGGCGAAGGATTTTTGAACGAATTGTGGTTAGATTTCACTGCTACAAACTCGACAATCCATGGTATTCAATCTATTTGAATTAAATATCCTGACAATCCACGACTACATATGTACCTTGTCAAATAGAGTACATGTTTATACAACACTAAACTATAATTCAAATTTCGGATCTTTATTTCAACTGAGATAAAGCTTAACTTCTTAACACTTGCTCAAAAGTATGAAATACTGATTTATTTTTTTATTACTGCACATATGTATGGAATATTGCCTTTTAGTACTTTGTTCGTTCACCTTTGGCTTTAAGTACAAGTCCATAACTCATGAAGAAACAAGTCCATAACTTTGTTTATCACAATCATTTGCCATCGATTTATTTCAGTACCACATTGTTTAATTTCACACTTCAATCAAATGGTTTGGGTCTGTTTTTACAACTTTTTTTTTCTTAAAAATATTTCACATTTTCAACTGATTCAGATCAGGGCTATTAGCTGGCCACTGTTAATGTATGCCATGCTGCTGAAGACAGTGGTTTACTTTTTTGCCCTTTGACATGATACGTTGTCATCTTCATAAATAAAATCACCAAACGTTTTTTATTCAGTTTTCTATTTCGAATTCAGCATTGCATTAACGATTGCCATCTCCAACTTCTTGACTGCTCATGTTTCCCAAATCGCATTTCGGAGACTTGGTTGCAGAATGAAAGTAGTCTGGAATGAACGTTTCATGTTGCTGTCGATGAAGAAAGAGTCCAGAATCGCCATATTCATTGCAGATCCTGGACTCGTCTGAAAACTAATTTCCATTTATGGAACAGTCTGTTCCTTGGCCCATTTAAGACGACATTGCTCTTGTTTATTGTTATGAATGGTTTTGTTTTGGTCTTCCTTGATTGAATTTTTTTCCTTAAACATTAATTCCTGCATTTTTCCATTCTTCGTTATTGTCTTAAGATGCACATGGCATTCCACTAAGATGCATATTTTAATCCTTTGCGTCTAAATGTTTTATTGTCTTAGAAATTGTCCCCTGGGACGTGTTACTTTAATTCATTGAGTTTTGCCCTGTTGCGACATTGAAACTATTTTTTATTATGTAAGAAGAATGGTTTGTAATCTTTTAATTAGTGAATCTATTTTTTAAACTTTATAAATGACAAAAATAATCAAAATAAGTCACCAATGCAACCAGTTTCATTTCATCCAGTTTCATCAGGACTTGCATTGGTCACTTATTTTGATTTTTGTCATTTGTAAAGTTTTTTTTTTGTTTTATTTTTTTTAAAGTGATTCACCTATTCTTGTTTCATTTAGTTTTGTTGGAGCCATTCAATTAAAATGTTATCAATTTTGTGATGTGATTTTTTTTTTTTCCTTTTTTAATCACAGTATAGTCGTTTATCATTTGCATTGTGTAAATTTATTCATTTAATGACAACGTTTGAAAAATTATAATCCATACTTTTGAGCAAATATTAACTAAGATAAAGTTTTGTAACTTAAATATTAAGGTCTGAAATTTGATAGGCAAATTTAGCATATTAAAACGTAATAAATTTTAGGTGATACTCATGTGGTCATGGATTGTCAGGACGTTAATTCAAATAGATGGAAAACTTCATTTAAAATTCCATATTTTTGTTAACTGGTTGTACTGGAGTATATTCCAATGTTTTTTGTTCCATCATTGCTCATCACGGGCGACAGTTTTAGTCGTTCTCTTGTGAAAGTATGAGCTGCACGCCTTTGTTAGAGATTTGGTTGCCTCGTGTTTTCTTTTAACAAGGAGTACAATGGCATCGAAGAGTAGCGCCGTCGTTTTAAATAGGAAGGGCATATCTCCTACATAGAAAGCCACTATAGGAAATCCTGCAGATTGGAAATCGACCAATTCGCCAATCTCGTAAGCAATGACCTGGTCTCTTCCTCAATACATTACCCATCTGAAATCAATGGACACAAGGCAACTTTTCTTTACAGACTATTCGGGAATTCAGAAGCCAATTCAATGGTTTAAAAATCATTGAGCAAACGACAATCGGCCTATTGGATATGGTCGACTGGAGACTAAAAATGTCAACCCCTTCAAAAACCATGTGAGCAAATATTATTTAATAATAATAATAATAATAATATTAAATACTTGCATTTCATTTGACATTTCCTTAAATTTCTTTTTTTTTTTTTTTTTTTTGGAAGTTGAGCAAAACGTGTCCTATGAACACCTTTGATTTTAGAAGTTTTGTCGAAAATCTAGAAAAGTACTTGAATATCCTGAAACTTCAGGAATGTAAAGAGAATGTTACCTTTGTCCCGAAGCCAAATAGGGGATGGCAACAAATTGAACCAAAAAAATATTGGATCACCCTGTAAAAATTAATGCTTGAAATGCGTTGTAGTAGTAGCATATGATTAAGGCTTCTTTAAATATTCATTTGAGAATAGCGCGTATATTAATGGAGATTTAAAGGTTTCTTTAGATTTTTTTTGTACATAACGTGCAGGGTTTCAATCCAATGCAATGCCATTTTTAGGAAACTTGGCCAACTACAGTCGAGACAACACCCTGCAATCAGAATATAAAAATATTAAATACGATTGATGAAATAGCATTTTACTAAACTTTGCGCAAGCGATACCGAAATAACTTTGCATAATTTATTACCCAAATGTATAGTTACTCTTATAAAAAGCCCAAGCAAATATTGTGAAAATTCAGAAAGATATCGCCGAGAGAATGAGTTGCTCTCAAAAATAAACAAAACTATAAGGGGTTTTCTCCAAATTTTTATTTTTGGACCAGACACAAATATCAACTTCTCACTTACGCTGATATGAAGGTATATTGACTAATAAGTTATGAACTTTTTAGTCAATTAGCTGTTGATATACAAGGTGGGCCAAAATAAACTCCACTGAAAATTAAGTCCCAGGACAATAGATATATTCAACAGGTTTACAACTGTTTGTCACCCATTCACAGTACACCTTCTGTTGAATAAACCTATTGAATATACCTATTGTTGCAAAACCTATTGTCCTGGGACTTAGAAATTTTCAGTGGCGAGGTTGTTTATTTTGGCCACCCTATATAAGATTACACATTTATTGTCTTAAAAATCCCCGTGTATTAACTTACTCCTGTCATCGCTACCACACGAGAGAAAATAAAATAATTGTTCCATTTTATAGTAAATTATTTAGAGACCAATATTAATTTCTGGAATAATCTTTTGATCCAAATTAAGTAAAGAACTTCCTTGATGCACCTTCCCTTCAATATTTTAAACAGTCTTCTTAGAAACATTCGTTCGGGCTTAATCTCAATTACTTTAATTTCCATATTCTTAAAATTTCAACTGATTTTCACTGTTGTATTGTTAATAATATAATATAGTTGCTGTTATGTTTATTTTAATAATTTATATTAATATATATTAATCTCGGAATAAATGAAAGATGCCTCTAGACAGGCCTCCAGGCCTTTTGGGCAACTTGCTATTCATAAATATTTTTATACAATAAACTTTTGTATTTAATTTATTCTTTAAGTATCCGTATGTTCAATTCGTTTTTTTATTATATTAATTAAAATATTTTGGTAACGCTTGCACATGCGCAGTTAAACATTTAGTAAAAATGCTCATATTTCACCAAATATTTAATATTTTTTTAGTCTGATTGCAGGGTGTTGTCTCTACTGTAGCTGGTCAAGTTTCCTGAAAATGTTATTGCATTGGTTTGAAAACCCTGCACGTTATAAACAAAACTTACTAAAGAAATCTTTATCTCCATTAATATACGCGCTATTCTCATAAATGAATATTTAAGGAAGCCTTAATCATGTGCTACTACTACGACGCATTTCAAGCATTAATTTTTATAGGGTGATGCAACATTTTTTTTGGTTCAATTTGTTGCTAGTCCCCTATTTGTCTAAGGGACAAAACCTTCACTGAAATATTGGGTGTAATATGCTCTTTACATCTCAAGTTTCAAGATAAGTATTTTGTTAGATATTCGACGAAAGATCAAAATTCAAAAGGTGCTCTTTTATCCAACTCTTGTACTAGGTAACCAAAAAGTTCTTGCAGTTTTTACTTCCGGAAAACAAAATGTACACAAAGTAGCGTATCGCTATTCCCCAAAGTAATTCCCATTGGCATCTAGTACCTTCTGCCAACGTGTCTCCAGTTGATCCCTGGCTGTAAAACTTGCCGGTCTTGGACTCAAGAAGTAGGTGAGTGCCTTTCGCAGGTCTGTAGGTCTGTGTCATTGGTGTAAGATTTTCCACGAAGATGGTTGTCCAGAAAATGGAAAAGGTGATAATCCGTTGGAGCAAGATCTGGATGAGTAAGGTGGATGAGTTTCCCAGCCAAGCCGCTTATGGTTTCCCTGGCCACCCGCGTCGCATATGGCCAGGCATTGTCATGAAGGAAGAGTACCCCTTCAAGATTCACCAATGCTGGCTCCTTCTGCTACAATGCCTGTTGCACACGTTCCAACTGCTGGGAGTACAGGTCCCCCAGTGATGGTTTGGCCAGTGATAGCAGCTCGCAGTGAACCATCTGGCGTCTAGTCCACCAGACACTAGCCTACGGGGTTCATCATAAATGGTAAATTCTCCCGGTCGTAGTGAATTTCTGGAACCAATACCTTGCGGTGCGTTCATTCACAGCATTATCCCCAAACCCAAGACACGTTCGACAACTTGATGCTGCTGCTGCTAAGCCCACCTTGAAGTCATTAAACAAACACCTACCTAACAATCTCCTTCGATACTTCCATTTGTCTTCACTTCTGCACGAGATGTGCATGTCCAACAGCACTGTATTTATACAGGTTAACTTCCTGCTTCCCCTGACAGATTTTGGACCACTCATTTGCATATCTTCTATCACTTCCTTTTATGGCAACATAAAAATGGCAAGAACTTTTTTGGTTACCTAGTAGGTCTTATTCCAATTGGATACAGAATGACAACGGATCAGTTTTATAAAAGTTATGAACTTCTAATTAAGATTTAATTCAAAAGCCTAAGTTATGATTTAAGCAAGTGCTCAAAATGTGCCACTTGGTAAATGTATAGTCAGAAAGTTGATTCTTGGATGTAATATAGCAAAGATATTCAGGAATCAAATGCAATAATTTGTTTGAAAACATGAACATCCCCCTCGGAAAATGAGCCCTTCTTGGGCACGGGTTCTAGAACCGGAACTTTACTATCAAAAAGTGCCCGTATAGAACTAAGCACAAAGTAAAACTTTTATGGTGCCTCTCAATTGAAAAGTAATTTGTAAAATTGCGTGTGGTAGCGGTAGTGTTTTTTCAATTTTAAAATTTAATATTAAACGCGCGCCGCCACACATTTGCCTTTATTTTACGAATTCCTATGAAAAAGGCGTTAAAATTTTTAATTTTCAGTGCACTTTTTATATTTAATATTTTTATATTTTATTCTTTTGATTATTTGGATTTACAATCAAGTTTTAACCAACGCTTTTGCTACAAATTTGTGAAAATGAAGAATATCTGAATAAGGATGAAAATCGAATGAAAAACTCCTTTAATCTTAAGAATTCGAATTTAGAAACTTTTTATACAACATTGTCACCGGAAATAAGTGCCAATTATGAAGTAGTTCGAACAAAGGGAAGCGAGTAGAAAACTTAATTACAAAATTTCAACCAAACAGAAGTGTATCAGAAATAAGTACAAAGGGCAGTCAAAAAGTTCCCGGAATAACGCTATAGCACTAAACGCATGTTAGTGGTAGGACATACGGCAACGCTTACCTAATCTCCTTTCAAAGTAGCACCCTTGAAAGCACTTGCTCCACCGAATCGTTCTTCTTAGAAGCATCGGTGGAATACTATGTTCGCACTGCAATATCAGATTGTCAAAATCCAGATTAAGTAAATCTAGTTCTTGTTTATCCGGATATGTTATCCAGACAATTTGCACTGTCCAGTCTCCAGAAGTGCATAATCTTAAATTCTACTTAACAATTATTCGATCCATGTAATTTAACAAAATGGAGGAATTGATGTTGGTCATATCTATTACGCAAACATGAACCAAATAAATCGGATGGTCATAAACAACAATCCTGGACGTCAAAAGGCCATTGGATTCGAAGTGGTGGATGCTGGGAATGAAATTAATCTGGATAGCCAGTTCATCTAGTTTACAGAACTGGATTGCGATTATCTAGTTTTAACTTTTTTAATCTAGATATTGATTGTCCACTCACTGTTCGCACTTGTTTGAAATTTAGATTGGCGCACTTAATAATTGCACCCACCAGTTCACGCTGAAGCAGCTCAGCTTCCACAAGGTGGGCGAGTGCAATTGATTTCAGACCAGCATTGTTTTAATTTCACACTTCAAACAATGAGTTTGGTAGTTTTCGATAACATTTGTTCAGTTCAGGGCTTTTAGTTGGCTACTGCAAACTGTATACCCTCATGTTGAAGCTAGTGTTACTTTTTTGCCGTGTGGCATGATGGATAAAAATTGCCAAAATAATCTTCCGCAGTTTAAGCACATGGATTTTCCAAAAGCTCCAAATACCATCGGAATTAAGTGTTCCATTAACTATTGCCATCTCTCCAACTCCTTGACTGATCATGCTTCCCAAATTGTCCACATTTCTGAAACTTTATAACGGAACGAAAGTAGTCTGCATGCAAATCGTCCCGATGTGAGGGTCGTGGGGGCAGCAGACCTATGGAGGATCCCCAGCGATCGCGGTCATCCGCTATCAGGCGCATAATACCCAAGCGACTCTAACCCAGATTCTGCATGTAGTCTAGCCACCTGGTTCTAGGGCGACCGCTTAGTCTCTTACCCACCGGCTTGGAAAATAGTAACTGCCTAGAAAGACCAGTCTGCTGTCTCCGTATCACGTGGCCATACCAATGCAACTGAGATCTCTCAATGCGAATAAGTAGCGGTTCAATCCCTAAAGACTCTTATTAATTTTTATAACTTGATTTCTTCCGTAAGAAGCTAAGGATTACTAACTATAAAAAAAAAATGGTTGACTCCTTACCTTTCTCTAAACTTTCGTATTGCACTCATTTTATTATTTGAGGACGGCGACTAAGCTTTTATTTACAATAACGGGTGACTGGAGACGAGGGGGCCCTGAATCAGGCCGTCCCCCAAGTTAGTTGGTACCCATTTCAGTCGCTATCGAGGCTAGCCAAATGTCCTTTCAATTCTACAGGTTATTCCAAAACGTTTACACACCAATTAATGGTTTCCTATAGATGCATTTCGTCATTTTCTTAATAAAACCATCCCAATTACCCTAACTTTAACTCGGTTACAATTGAATATTTTAGAGTGCGTGCTTATCGTAGAAGAATCGTCAATGTTTGGTTTTGTTTTTAACCAGTTGCGGTATTTACGATGAGAATTGCATTTCCTAGATCACTGTCAAGACTACCCGGCTTGTCGAGAACGGGCGAATGGATGGTTGAGATATACACGCACAAATGTATGCAATACATCTATAAGTTATTGAATCTACTGGATTTGTTTATCATGGTATTCTTTGCCATTTGTTTGCAGTTGGAACGTCACTTGGAGAGATCAGGTCTACATGAAAATGCTTCGCAACCAGTGCGCAATTGCCACCTACGCCAGTTAATTCCACGTCTAAATGAATACGTAATTGGTTTCCCTACCGTCATTTTAATTTTTAGAAATGTATAATTTTTTTTGTTTAAACTCGAGAATGTAATTATTTCGATGTTTTTGCCTATTAATTAATAAAAGAAATTTAATCCTTTTTTTTCTTCAATAAAAATTCTCCAGAAGATAATTCGATGTTCTGTTCAATAAAAATTTGATTACATTATAACTCGATTGGTGACAATCCATTTCTTGTAAGTGAATCGTGGTCTTTTAATCTTCTGATCTGTTGGTTTGCTTTTAGTATTAAGTCCTTTTCAACTGCCATGGTCATTTCAGGACTGCGTTCTTTAACATGAAGCCGGCAAACGACTACTCGGGACGATTGCCTTTACTTCCCTTCCGAAGGATGCGTGATCTCAGAATTTTCCTCCTCGAAAAATCCTCGTCCTCGGCTGGGATCGAACCCGCGTCTTCGGGCATCAGACCATCACGCAACCACTGAACCACCGAGGCAGATCTTCTGATCTGCGCATCCCGAGGATTACGAGGATTTTTTCAGGTGCAAAATCCTGTGATCACGCACTTCTTTCTGAAGGGAATTAAAGCCGTTGGTCCCGTGTAATTTGCCGGATGAATTTTTTGAAAAATCTAATTCTGTATGGTTGTTTTGCTTTACTGTGATTGCAGGATTTTCCGACTGAAAAAATCTTCCTCGGGCATCGGAGGCGATCATGCAATCACCGAGCCATCGAAGCCAATAAGGAAAAGTGTAATTGTCTAACAGATGCGACATTATTTATTACACAGATGCGACAATCAATTGTTAGGAGTGGAAACGGAGAGCTTATTTAGACGTCATCGATTGTAGCAATGCCCTTAACTTTCGCGGAGTGCGCTACAAACGATGACTATACTAAATTTATCGTATTTAATAAAAACCATGAGTCGTGCAGTTTAAATCACAAAGTATAATTCATCTTTTTGGAAATTTACATACATAATTCTTTAACAGACATCTAAGTACATGTAAGAACGAACGTTCTCAAACAGCGCACCCAGCGAAAGTCGGGGGCATTGCTACAATCGATGACGTCAAAACAATCAGCCATCTAGTTTCCATTATACTGTCCAACG
>JAHWFO010059370.1:4243005-4253869 GCA_023313115.1 Rhysida immarginata
GGCAACAATGTCTAACAATTGAAATAGGAAGTTTAACTGGACACGCCCACTCCAATTTTCGTTGGACAGAGTATAGTAACAAATGAACTAATCATTGAATGTCGCATCTGTGTAATAAGTAATCTGTGGTAATGGCCACTGAAAAACTCGCGCTTTGAACAATGGAGTTTCCCATCCTGTATTTCTTCATCCATGCCAGAAGACAGAAATGAAGTAATAAATTACAACTATAAAAATTCTAAAAACTTTTCGGAAGGTCTTTCGTAAAGCATAATCTTAGACAAACTCGTCTGTCAAATAGTAATAACTTTCTAGTCCATCAGTCAGTCCATCTGTAGCCAAATTTTGAGATTAGTAAAGGGTAGATTCTAAAAAAAATTAAAATCTGAATATTTATTAAAGCAGCAATCTTTTGCTGTATTCTCGAGGTTTGAATACGCCGTCACTTTATTAGTACCTCGTAGCAAACAGATCTGATAATGGGGGCACGTGAACGGCTATCATTTCATGGAAATACAAGTGTTTATTGGGACAGCGTCTAGAATCAGACATGTCTTATGTTAGCCGAGCAAGATGGAGTTTTGATTGGACTTTTAAAGTTTTATTTATGCAAATTATGGTTAGCATCATGCTGTCACTGTCCCCATCCAAATTTTCAATTTTAAACTGGGGAAATTATAAATGAAAGCAGAGATACTCAAAACATAAGGAAATGATAAGCTTATCGGAGAAAATGGAAGGAAAAATTCTACGTGGATTCGAACCAGGAACCACAATTGTTATTATTTCTCAGATAGTCGAGAACTGTCCAATAGTTTTGGTAAGCAATGTTAGGAATTAATAAATGAAAACTAGTAAATACTCATAAGGTAATGAAATAAAGAAAATTCCGCGACTTGTTTCGAACCGGGATCACGCTAGTCTCCTCTGAATTGGGCTATAGCGGATACGGTAGAAAAAAAGCAGTTTCCAAATATACAAAAAATTGAGGTAGTCGAGATAGAAGCCCAATGAGGAATTCCCGATCTAACGTAATGTTATGTACAGGGGTTGGACAAAATATGAACGCTTTGATTTTAGATGTTTTGTCGACGAATTATCCTGAAACTCGATGGGTGTAAAGAACATGCTACACCTCGTTTTTCAGCGAAGATTTTATTCCAAAGGCAAATAGGGGACCAACAAAAAAGTTTGAATAACCCTGTAAAAATATAATGCTTGTAATGAGTTGTAGCTGTAGCATATGATTGAGGCTTTTTGCTTGTTCCAATGTGAGAATAGCACGTATATCCATGGAGATATAAAGGTTTCTTATAAAAATCGAAATTTTTTCGTAAGTTTTGTTTAAACATGCGGAATTTTCAACTCGATGCAATACCGTTTTCAGGAAACTTGACAAACTACAGTAGAGACAACACCTTGCAATCGGAATATAAAAATATTACATATTTGAAATGTGAGCATTTTTATTAAATGTTTAACTGCGCAAGCGTTACCAAAATGTCTTTTGCATAATTTATTAGCCAAATTTATAGAGCTACTCTTGGAAAAAGCCAACGCAAATATCGTGAAAACTCAGCAAGATTTCGCCGATAGAATGAATGAATTGAATTTCCGTTGCTCTCAAAAATAAACCAAACTATAAGCGGTTTAATCAAAATTTTATTTTTGGACCGGACACCTGATCACTTCTCCTTACGCTGACATGAAATAAATATGCCTTCATATAGCGTAAAGAGAAGTTGATATGCCTTCATACTAATCAGCACGTGTTAAGATGTTGACTGCATAACTCGCAAACTACTCGTTGGAATACGATCAAATTTTAACAAGTTTTATGTACAGTTTTATGTACCCTGTTATTCTCTAAAATTCATTATCCTAGCGTTGCAGAACCTGAGATATTATCATGTTGATCTTGGTGGCGGCATTTTTATTTCTGTTAGCGCTCAAATTCGGGCCCATGTTCATATGAAGTTTATTGCTTAGAATCCCCCATACTACCACCACTCCAAAGCTAGTCATCGAATTATATAACACCCTGCATACGTGCTATTCTCATACAAATGAACACTCAAGTGGAAAAAAAAGCCTCATAAGCATATGCTACAGCTACAATGCATTTCCAGCATTATTTTTACAGAGTGACTCCAAACAGTATTTTTGTTCAATTTGTTGCTGGTCCTCTGTTTGCCTTCGGGACAAAAAGTTCGCTGAAATGAGGTGTAACATGCTCTTTAAACCCTTGAAATTTCAGAATAATTCGTCAAGTATTTTTCTAGATATTCGACAAATCGTCTGAAATCAAAGATGTTCACATTTTGTCCAACCCCTGTTTATCCAAGCAAACAAGATATAATAAGAAACCGAGACCGTAGAAAAAGCTTTTGAGAAAACCAATTTTAATGACAAAATAACATTTTAAACTTTAACAGTTAATAGAACTCTCCAATATCTTTGATCGGAATTTTAAACATCTAGATCATAAACGATTTAAAAGAAAACTATTTTATCCACCCTCGTAGACGAGTTCTTTGTTAATGCATCCATAGTCAACTGCCTGTGTTACAGCCATCTAATGGTATTATTTGTATACACCTGAATGCGTAAATGGAATGTTGCTGCAGACAATATACGTCCCAAACGAATACAAACTGGAGCAGCAAGATGAAGGCATCCTCTTAATGAGTATATCTCGCGTAAAAATGATGTCGTGTCTCCGCATTCTGATTAAATTTCTGTAGAGAAACGGATATTTTTTCAGGACCTACATTTTGAATGATCACTAGTGCAGTTAACCTGTGATCTATTTTATTTTTTTCGGATAGCATCATCCAGTGCACAAACGAATCGAAGGTGTAAAAAGGAATCTAACGGCCACGACTCGCTTGCGCTTTTAGCGATCGAAGAACTTTCCGGACGAATTGGTCGAGCTTGGTGGCGAACTGGGCAGCTAACTCGATGAGGCTGAGAGCGCACACGCCCAAGAAGAAGCCGACGCTGCCGCCGATGTCGGAGAGGAGCGCCGCCAACGAGTACGTGTAGTTTTCGGCTACAACCTCGAGGACGTTGTCGGGGAAAGCGATGGTCATCGTCGTCGTATTGGACGTGTTGTCGAGTCTGTCTATTTGGAATGTGGTGCTGTAGCGGAACTCGTGACACGCCCTCGTGCAGCTGCAATTGGAGCTCCTCAATGCATCATATATCTCCATCGCTTCCTTATAAGCTTGTACCGTTGACTTGTAATCTCTGCACGAACGAAGCTTACCCGTTTTCAGAAACGGCAATCTAAGGAGAAAATAAAATTTTGCCTAAGCCATGCCCCACACTCTCACTTTACATAAAACACTCGATGAGATGCATTCAACTTATAAGGATTCCAATTTTCCTAAGTTTCTTCGCTGCTGCAACAAAAGGGGCAACGTGCTCTTCCATCACGATTATATTCTGCTGATGGAGCAACTCTTCTTCAGAAGTTTCTCCATAAACTTAACAATTATATGCATATCTCGAATATGAAAACCCCTCTCCGTGGTTGTTCATCTTCCAGGCTTTCCACCTTAGCCCGCTATTCTCAAATGCTTCGTATTAACAATTCTTATGAGTTAGCAGTACCACTGGTACAAACTCGAACGATCAAACAAAATAGTATTCTCGAAAATTAACTCGTTGCGTGCTTTTCGTTCTCCTCACGTGAGTAGAGCTTGAAATGACTACGCACAAGGTGAAATTGGTTGAAGAATTCGTTATTCTGCTTGTGAATACCTTGTGAGAAGAGTTTGAGTAAAGCGTTGACGACAATGCCAGTTTGTTTGATTAGTCCTCCCAGATGTTTAGTAAAGTCGAATTCACATGAGTGGACGTATTTCCTCACTCGTCGAGTTCGATTTTTTGTTTGAACTGCAGAATATCAGTCGGGTATGCTTAAAGCACACTCGAGTGAGATAGCGTATGGGAGTTTGTTTGCAACAAAAATTCGAGAATAGGGGCCCTGGCATCAACGATTCTTCAGGGGACTCGGCTGATTCCCAAACGAGCTTTCTCCTGGCCATGCAAAACAGTGTATGGATGCACTCGCAAACAGTTTTACCTTTCCCTGTGGAAATTATAAAATTCTAAATTTGCGAATATCCGTCAGGAATCGTCTTGTGGTCTTTTTTTCAGAAATAAATTGTAAACCTTTACGATTTGAATGCACCTCGTATAAAATACAAACATTTGATGAAACAAATCAAGAACTGTGGATAATGAACACTTGATACTTTTGTGTTCGAAAGCAAATGTACGAACATCGCATAAACCGAGCTAATGGCTAAGAAGGCATTAGTATAAATATGTAAAAAATATCAAAACTCTTAAAGGTTAGCAAGCGGAGTAGATACCTGGAGAGAGAGAGTGCGTGGATGAGCTTACCTGCACTTCAGTTTCTCCTCGAAGAGTCTGTCGAGGCACGCGTTACGACATTTGACGCGCTCAAGAAGATCGACGCATGGCTTAATCCACGTGTTCTGATAACGGAACTGTAAAAGAACAACGAAAAGAGGATTATATGTTTCTCTATATTAAAGTATATAAACATTAATAAAGCAAAGTGAACTGTTCATTTCCCTTTCTCATGATGAACAGGTTGAAGCGCTTCTTCCTTAACAGATTCCTTCCTTTCTTCCTATCATTTACAGATTACGCTGGTTTTAATACGTGTACGACAATAAATAGTTTAAAATTCAAAAGGCAATTTATAAACACGAAGATGGGGGTTACAATCGTCTCTATATGGAAAATGAACGATCGCACGAACAAGAATCGCAATGTGGACATCGCCAAGGATACGGGGAAGATAAATAATGAATAAAAAGCAATTCCATTAAAACAACCTGCCTGGTTTTTGTGGGCGTAATTTTTTTCCGTCAGACTACAAAGTGTGTTCGAAATGGCGTCTAGGACAGTCTGAAAGCGTAGGATACAAGGGTTGGATAAAAAGCAATGGCAGCACCTTCTGCTAACGTCGATCACACGCAGAAGTGTGAAGTTGAGAACGAAAGGTTAGATGAGCTACAGCAGTGAGTGATAACGATCGTACAAAATTCAGTCAAATACTGCGAAGCCTTAAAGTACCGGAGATTAGTACAGCGTCCTAATATGTTTACGAAGTTGGACCAACGTTCTTGGATCAAATTGAGGTTGCAATAGTACGAAAGACTGTTTAAAGAGAAAGCGACGGCACTCCTGCCTATTATCCTTCATGACAATGGGAGGAGTCACCCTGCTAAACCCGTGACGGGTCTTCTATGCCGCTGGCATTGGAAAGTACTGGAACATCCGCCATACACGCCTGGAATGTGTCCTTGCGATGACGATCTCTTCGCCAAAATGAAAGAACTATTTAGAGGGAACCATTACAACACAAAAACCGCTTCCAAGGTGTACGACGCCTTCCACAAATTTTGATTGCACAAGGTGGTCAACACGAGGGACGGGGACATACACTGAAGAAAGAATGTGCAAGTGATGTTTCCTCTAGTAATAAAACATTTTTAAAAGTATAGCACTGTTGCCATTGCTTTTTATCCAACCCTTGTAGCACGCCACGGGTATGCCAGATAAACCCTGTCTTTCAGGTAGCCCCACAACCAGAATCAATGCTCTTCATCTAGACATTATTCCTGTCGAGTTTAGTAACCGTACTGTAAGTAGAGAAAGTTCAGTTATTACCACCTTGTCATGTATTAGGATGAATGTTAAACCAGTGTTTCCCAATCTTTTTCGGATTTTCATTTCTTTTTGGCGTACATGTCTACAGCTTTTCAGCGCACTCACCCACCCATCCATCCATCCATCCATCCATCCACTCCTTTCATATAAAACCAAGCCAGAACAAATGCTAATCTTAAAATTATACTATTAATTTGATTTTATTTTATTTATTTTTAGAGAAAAATATAATTGAACAAATAAAAATCAATGTGATGGAAGGATTAACTTCTCCACAATTAGCAAGCATTCTTAAATCTCCCCAAGGCGTCGCATTAATATTTTAAGATTTCAGTATCACATGACAATATAAAACGTGACATGATTCTTCCTTCGTTTGTAGGAGACTAACTTGAGGTCTCGTAAAAGAATGATAAAGAAATTTGTGGAAATATATGCATTTGATAAAACGGTATTTGTAATAAGATATCAAAGATAAGTGGCAATTACACAAGCCAACGATGAAAAAACATTTTGAATCAATTTGCCTTTTTCTTCTGTTTTTTTTTTTGTTGTTTTTTTTTATTGTGCGGAATCCGAATCTGCTTTTACATTTTTTTCTATCACGTATCCAAGTTGTGCACATAGTGACTGGAATTATTAAAGTAATGGATGGGAAGGTAGGCGGCTGCAATGTTAAAGTATCCATATCTTTGGGTCACAAGGAAATTTATCAGGCCCCAAGCTCTGAAAAATTTTAAATGTTTCATTGAAAAACAAGAAATCTGGGAGTGATAAAAAAAGACTCAGCACAAAAAAAAGTATAAGAATCAGCACTTAACGTTAAAAAATTTTTAAAAGTTATTTTTTTGTTGGCCTGTGCTATTTGGCGTCTGTACTTACTTCTCTGATACCAATGTTGATTTCAGTGTTGAAGTGTCTGTAAACTTCTTGGGCGTAAAAATAAGCATCGTGAATGTATAAAATGTCCTTGGTGTGGAAAAATACCTGTGCGGTAGAGTTTCACAGAGTAAAGGATGAATAAAGAGACACGATCAGGTAAGGGAAATTGAAAAAAAGGGGAAACGAAATGAAGAAACGCCAAACCAGAAGAGCGTTGTTAGGGAAATCGAGAGTGCGCTGAGGGAAATTCTTCAAATCAAATCGCACGTACGTGTAGGGGCCACGAAACTCCAATGGATAATCTGTTTTAAAAAAATTAACAATAAATACATTTCCAAATACAACAGAGTTGCTTATACTCTCGAAAAGTATTTGCACTAATTTATTTATTAAATAAACTTTGACAGCTAAAAATATAGTTAAATATGAAATGAAAATAGCTCCTCAAGGATGATTAAAAACAAAACAACTTTTTAGTAAAGATGAAGACGCGATTCGAATACGGTACTTTTTATGGCACGATTTCGAACAAATAAATATCTGGTGGTCTTTGCAGCAATGATATACAGCGGTTGGACAAAATAATATGAACACCTTTGATTTTGACGTTTTGTCGAATATCTAGAAAAAAAATAATATCAGGTCGTTGCATATCAAATGTCGGATTGCAGAGATCATCTTTAATGGCCCTCTAGAAAGGACACCTTAACACGTGCTATTCGAAATAACCCCCATTGCAATCCAAACAATGTTGCCAACGATTTGGCAGCTTCTCGAGCCCTCTCCGATAGAATCCATGGTCACGGGACTCAATAAACTCCCGGAATGCGTTTTCGACAGCCTGCTTGGGTTAGGAATGTTTTCCTCTGGAGAAAATTGTCCAGGCTCTACAAAAGATGGTAGTCGGTAGGGGAGAGGTCCGGAGACTACGGGCTGTGTGGAAGCACCTCGTAGCCCAGAGCCTATAGCGCCTGCACGGTCGTTCGATGCAGAAGAACGCCTTTGCGATGCACATGTGCAGGTTGTTGCTGACATAGTTTTGTGTGCATACGATGCAGTTCACGACAGTAGGTCGCAGCGGTGTTCGTCTCCCTCTGCTGCAGAAAGCTGTAATGCACTACACCAAGGATGTCATACCAAACTGTAACCATGAGCATCCTGGGGTGCAACGCGGGTTTAGGGAACTATCGCGGGGATTCATTAGCATCCAGCCATTGTGCTGACCGTTTCCTATTGTCGTATAGGAGCCACTTCTCGTCTCAGGTGACAATGCGATCGAGAATCCCCGCTTCTTCATAGCGCAAAAGCAATTCCGTACACACCTCCAACCGACGCTCTTTTTGGTTTTCCGTAAGTTCATGTGGGACCCATTTGTCCTGCTTTTTCACATTGCCGATGGTCCTAAGGTGTCTACTAACAGTCGACGCTGATACAGCATGATCACCTGCAAGGTTCCCAACAGTTGTTGACGGGTCCTCTTCCACAGATCGCTTCAGCTCAGCGTCATTCAACAGGTTGGGCGGTCTGCCGCGTGGCTCATTTGGAACCAACGTTGGATAGTACGTTCGTTTATGGTGCCTACACCGAATACCTTATTGATGTTTCGAGAAGCATTGGATGCAGTGAGATTAAACCTGAACTCGTAATGCATTATTCACAAGTAATTCGTATGAAGTCATAATTATTTTCGCTTGGGTTCAAACGCTATTAAATATCATCGCAGACATGCAAATTTCAGGCAGCTACTCGCTGAAAGGTTTATCTCTGGGAATGTACCACATTGTTATGGGTACTTGCTACTAAACGTGGAAACCGTGCTGAAGCGCAGAACCCACCTCGAAATCCGACATTTGATATGCAACGACCTGATAGTAAAGAACTAGTCCAGGAATAGCAAAATGGTAGCGTTTTATTGAAAGCCTACGCGTTTCGAAATACACTTTCCAATAAAACGCTACCATTTTGCTACTCCTGGACCAGTTCTTTGCTACAGCAAAATCGACCAAGATGCAACAACTTGATCTAGAAAACTACTTGACGAATTAGCCTGAAACTTCAGAGGTGTAAAGAGCACGTTAAACCTCATTTTTCAGCTAAGGTTTTGTCCCGAAGGCAACTAGGGGACCAGCAATAACTTGAACAAAAAAAAAATAATGTTTGGGATCATCCTATACAAAAGAATGCTTGAAAAGTGTTGTAGCTGTAGCGTATGCTTATGAGGCTTCTTTTACTTATCTGTGTTCATTTGTATTCATGGAGATATAAAGGTTTCTTTAAAAAAATAAATCGAAATTTTTGAGCAAGAAATTTCATTTTGTTGTAGTAGATTTATTTTTACGCTTATTTTTAATCTCGGTTTGTTTGTTTGTGGTTGTTTTTTTTTTGTTTTTTGTTGCTAAGGTCAACGTTTTGAGCTTTACAACTGTAGTACAATTGGAAATTTTTCTCTACGTGTAACGGTCGCAAAGTTGCAAGGTGCAAATTTCGAGGTCAAAGAAGGTCAAATTTGACACCATTATTGTTTAGCCCCTACCTAACTTCCTATAGGTTGCCTGCAACAGGTTTGTTTTATCTCCACTCGTTTTGAAATTGTTTGGTGGTAACAGACTTTTGGGCTACCCTGTAGATCGACGAACACTTTGGGTTCTGGTTCAACTCTGACAACAATGTTCGAGTAGATTTTTTCATCTTCATAGATCTACGTTGGGATAGATTAATGTGGAAAAATATTTTCACAGACTTTTGTTCAGATTAAGTGTGTGGAGTTTGAATATTGACCTCGTTAAGTGGATCATTAAACATTGACTTAACTTAAACAACTTCATTAATAAAAAATTATCAGAATTCTTAATTTCTTGGACTTACACAGGGTCATTTGGACGCACTTGCCCCATATTGTAGAGTAAGTTGTGCTCTGGCTCGGCATATACGATAAGGAATCCTCACAAAGTGTATTGGGTGAAGCCACGCACTGGAAAAATATTCGCTTCTTAAGAATCACCGACCAATTCAACCAAAAGAGCTTTGCAACAATTGTAATCTACTTAATATAAAGAATATTGAAAGTAAAAAAACAGAAAAGAAGTTGTTATCATCGCCGATCTTACCGGAACGACTCGATCGATGGCCCAGTCTTTGATGGCATAGTCTTCCCAGAGGGACTCCACGCTGAATCCCACCTTGTGGAAGTCGAGCTGCTTGAGCGTGGACTTGTGAGTGCAATTATCTCGCTTGGCCTTACTGCACACGATTCTCAAGAGCATCAGGAGCCTCGCCTTCATTTCGCGGTGCAAACGAGCCGAGCAGAGCGTGAACGAAGGCATGTGCAAGGTATCATTCCTGTACATGACAATGTCGATG
Organism: Rhysida immarginata; assembly: GCA_023313115.1. NCBI lineage: Eukaryota > Metazoa > Arthropoda > Chilopoda > Scolopendromorpha > Scolopendridae > Rhysida > Rhysida immarginata. The sequence goes on from JAHWFO010059370.1 coordinate 4,252,960, forward strand.
TCCACCGGGAAACTCAGGTAGTGAGTGACCTGCTTCTTCACTTGGTGGCAACAAACCGCCAAACAGACGACATAGAAGATGAGCCAGGGTAATTTCTTCCACAGGTCGAGCCATTTCTGCTTGGCGCGGATGCTCAGAGAATGGAAGCGAATAGCACCACTTCTTCTGTGGGCGAACGGTTTTAGTCGAGTCGCCTCCATCGACCACAGGAACGGATAGCGATGGATTTCTTTTCTCGTCTTCATACGCTATCGATAGCTCTATGAATATGTAACCGGGAAAAACACGCTTTGTTTTAAATAAACTAAAGGGCAAAAAAAAAAGGTGAAAAGGCCGGTTTTGGTGAAATGATCCCCTCACCCGCTCAAGGCAATCGAAATTTGCCAATGGAGTTGGCCAATAGTTCCGTTTACATCGAATCGTCTTCTTTCTAAGCACTGCTTATCTGATAAGAATTGACCTCATATATAGGCCACTTTAATTACTTTATTGGAAAGTGGGAGGATGCATAATAATAAAATCAATAAGACGTAGTTGGCTTCATGAAGATCGATCGAGCTGTTGGTTGTTTAATTTTTAAGCGCTCATATGTCATTGCTGTACGTATTTTGAATGGTACGGATGCATAATTCACGAGTGCATTCAGAAATTCCCCACGAGGATAAAAATGTATGCTAAGCTCTGTTAATTGCATCGAGAGGATCGATATTAAATTACAGCCCCATAAACATAAACGACACTTTGCTTGCAAGCAGATAAATGGTAACATTAATTACACGAAACTTAATGACATGTAGAAATTGGTTGAGCAACTTTATTTGTAGAATTTCCTTAACGACTTCACACTTTTCTGCAGTTTCACCAAGAACACTGGACAACAATGCAATGCTTCAGAGGTATATTAGTGTCC
>JAHWFO010059402.1:0-32606 GCA_023313115.1 Rhysida immarginata
AAAAACAAAAAACAACAAAAAAAAAAAAAAAAAAACAGATACAGATCGAAATAACAAGAGAGACAAGAGAAAGTAACCTTAATATGGACCGGTGAGTTATTATTATACTCCATATCAAAGGTAATTTGATGTAATCTGTATATTTTATTTTATTTACTTTAAAATTATAATTTATAGAGGAGAATTTTCCTAGTTAATTGTTTAATATAATATCTTCCTCTTTTTTCATTTAAACTATTTTTTTTAATTTATGTTTAAAAATAACTTTATTTATCATCAAATAACTTTTTTACCAGATGGGCCGATTTGAATGATTATTTTTTTTGTTTAATAGAGCAAGTTTTTCTGGTGGTTCCATAATAAATTCATCGAGATATCTTAGGTAGATGTTAGAAAAAATAAATGTTTGCGATTGATTCACATGAATTGCCTACGGCGATCAGCTGTTTCTTGCCAATCCCGATATGGCGGCGCAAAGGCACCACTAGCGGGGAGGTCACTGCCAGTCTCTTACTTTCATTTGTCTCTGGCTGTCACTCGTCACGAAATTTCGTGACAAATTGTAAGCAAAAATAGCGTTACAAAATTATCCATACACTTCTATTCCACCCCCAAAAAGTGTAGCGAGCACTCCTTTTAACATCTGATTTTCTTTTCAGCTGATGTAATAACTTGAATAAAGAAAGTTACGATTGCTGTTTTCTTCTTGAAAAGTTCGAAATGGGTAAATTCGGAGAACACTCTTTACATATGAGAGAACTGGTTGTAACACTGTGGAGCGAAAAGAAAACACTAAGCCAATTTGCAGAGCAAGTTATAATACCCAAAAGCAGTGTGTAATATGTCATATAAAATTCAAGAACCAAAAAAAAAATTGTGAACCAGGTGGGAATCACATCTCCTCGAGAAGATCATCTGCTAACACGACGCATAAAAAAAAGACGTTTACCAGCAATTAAAGTTGCAGATGAATTCAACAAAACCTGTGGTGTTTCCACTTCAGCACAAACCGTGAGAGGGAGAATGCATGAAATTAATTTTAATCGAAGAGTGGCTAGGAATGAACCATCCGTTTGTAGTGTCGACAAAAAGAAGTGAAAGTGGTGGGCAGAAGAGCACTGTCTAAAGGATAAGAAATTCTAGAAGAAAGTGATCTTTTCTGATGAAAGCAATTCAGTTTTTTTTGTATCCCATGGGCAACCAAAGTATGAGACTGGCAGGGCGACAACCACATGGAGCACTTAAAAAAGGAATGCCTGAGAGCAACAGTGAAACACGGTGGTGGAAACGTAATGGTGTGGGGGTGTTTTTCTTGGTTGTCCTTGGTTTTGTTTGAATATACAATGAAAAAAGAAGATTATTAGTCCTTCTTGCAAGAACAGTTAACGTCCACAGCTAGATTATTGAAGCTGCCCATATCATTCACTTTCCAACATGATCTGGGTCCGAAACACTCCTCAAAGGTTGTTATAGCGTATTTGTAAAACAATCACATAAATATACTTCCGTGGTTGCTCAATTTCCCGACATGGTACCGATTGAGCTTCTGTGGCATGATGTGGAATCCAGGATGGCAGGAAGAAATCCACGCAATCTGCTACTCAAAACATGGGCCGATACAAGTTTAGAATACCTCAGGAAATTGGTGGAATCTATGCCCAAGCGAAGTCAGTCACTTCTACAAGCCAAAGGAGATCAACAAAATATTGATTAATCTGAGAACTTATAAAACTCAAAGTGAATGGATAATTTTGTAATGTTATTTTTTGCTTAAATTTCAAGTTTTTTTGTAAAAATCGAGAAACATATTGCATTAAAAAGTTGTACATGAGTTGTACAAAATACATTGGAGAAATTGTAGGTGTCAATGTTTTTTCAAAAATGTTTCATTTTCAGGGGTAATACGTCACTTGAAGATCGTGGTGTATGGATAATTTTGTTGCTTACTGTATATATTCATTCATGACTCGTCCTTACTTGTTATTTGATATGTTTCCTGCCCGTTCTTTACACTGAAACTTTACAGAATGTACCATAGTAGTCTCTTTTGTACAGATACTCCCTGAAAAAATCGTTTACCTTCGAACTTAATTAGTTTTTCATATATTCTTTCATAATACGTTGTTACAACTTGTGTAAAATATTCCATGCCATATTTTAGCAGTGAAAATTTCCAAATGGTATCAAAGTGGTATTATTAGTACAGGTACGCCCACTGATATGGATTGAAAAGACTGGATCCCTCCCATTGTTAACAGGTGTAACAAAAATGATTGAGCAATATCACGGACAGGCGCATCTAACAGATGAAAAACTGAGGACGATTCCTCAATAAGGCCAAGAAGAAAGTTATTATTTTAGCTCAGAAAAAATTAAACCGCAACATTAAGTGAAACAACTAACAGCAAATTAAATTAATAATTATCCCCCTTGCAGTAACAATAAATTAGACAATAAAATAACTGCAATATCGTTAAAAAAAAGCTTTTATTGACAATTGTTTTTACATGCGAATTAAACAATTGAATTAAACACAAGTGAATTAAACAAGTGAATTAAACAAGTGAAGTAGACAAAAATAACATTAAACATGTGAAACAACTAACAGCAAATTAAATTAATAACTCTCCCCCTTGCAGTAACAATAAATTAGATAATAAAATAACTGCAATATCAGTTAAAAGCTTTTATTGGCATTTTTTACACATTGTTAAAAGTAATCTGCTTCGTTAGTTTGTTTCTAAATGACAGCTTGGTCTGGCTAGCAGTCAAAAATTTTGCATAAGTCTTACATCTCAACATTAGAAACGAAGAAACAATTTTCTTAATTAGCTGCATTTCGTGAAGATCTTCTCCAAACTCTGTACAGAATTGGTGATCTGGCTGCTCATCTATTAGAACATTTTGTGGAAGTTGATTGAGCACTGCAATTGTAAACTGAGCCATTAGCTGCTTTTGATGACATTGATTGCCATTAGTTACAAAAGTTCTGAAGATTTTTTCTAACAGTTTGGCAATTTCAAAACATCCATTTGTTGGTATTACTAACCCTCCTCTGTTGATAAATTTTGTGAACATTGCATGTTTTTCACAAGGTTGATGATGATATGCGTGCTCAGTTTAACGGCTAGCATTTACAGGTTTACAAATAAGCAAATTCACACAATCATAGCATGTTAATTTTTGCACAATCTGTTTGACAATGTATCCAGTTATGTAGAAAGACAATGCTTGACAATGTATCCAGTTATGTATCTGACAGACTATCAAGTTGCGAACATAAATTCACCAAAAAAGTGTTGTTATTATTATTATTAGTATTATTATTATTATCATTGTTTGGGGAAGCCAAACTCGGATCAAGTCCGGAAGCCAATCCCAGAGGCGGACCCAAAAGAGGGCCAAAGCCCAAGGGACTCAAATGCGAGGGAGGGAGTTATGAACTCGTGGGAGTATTGATGTTTGGGTGTAGGAATTTCCTTACTATGTGACAGGTGTTTAGAATTGTGGCTTTCTGTAAGGTTTTGTATAAGTGTGGGTTTAAATTTAGTGTTGACAGGCTTTTATGTAGCGAGTGTGGAATAACCCCAGTGGCAGAAAGAACGATAGGACAATGTGTACTCTGTTAACTCCCCAAAGGCGTTTTATTTCATGTGCAAGATCCGTATATTTAGTGATTTTGTCAGTGTATGTATGTATGTATGTATGTATGTATGTATTATTATTATTATTATTATTATTATTATTATTACTTTATTGTTATATTATCCTTATCCTTATTTATTCTATTGTATTCTTTGTTCCTGTTTGACTTGGACATTTTCAACCATGTATGCTGTTGTTCGTTCATAAGATCTGAATTCAATGACAGAATGCACTGCATCGCTGAATGGCTTGGAATTGCAATTACCTGGAATTGCAATGTCATTTTTCAATAGCATTTGCCTTAATATCCACTTCAATAGACCATATGCAAAACCCCAGTGCAATAGGGGATTGATAGTATCAACTGAGCTTTACAAGCAATCCAAACGTGCGCATTATAGCCCTGTAACAATGCAAAGTACATCCGCCATACAATTTCAAAGTTTTCTAGTATGATTCAGAGCGATTTAATGTGCTCAACCAAAACCTTTTATTAGCAATCCTCAGGGGTTGCTTGAATCCCTTTCTGAAGCAATTACGTATACGTTCAAGACATCAAACAGTTGATCAATCATTCTAATGAACACAACAGTGGCTTCAGCACCTTTAAAACCCAGAATGCTAGACTGACATAAAAATTCGATTGCATCAGCCACAGAGGAACTAAATAGCTGAATTGCAATCAATCCGAATTTTCATTTTATTACCTTTGAACTGAACATGTGCTCGTGTCAGTTTATTTACAAATTTCAAGCCCTCTTGTTCCTGTACCTCATACAAGTTTTAAAAATACACCCATTTAACAAGCCCTGTCTCACTTTCATAATGTTTCAGCTCTTCTAATGCGTTTCTGGCTAGTTTTATCATATGACAAGGGTCAAGGAACACTGAAATGTCAACACTCTTTATATCAGGATGTATAAAGGAACTTTTATACACATTTCCATTTTGTACTTCACAACCCAATAACCTTGCAGTAATCAAATTTGTTGAAGTTCCATTAAATGTCAGCGCACAAGGAGTGATTCCCAATTCATATAATTTTGCAATGCAAAAATTTATGAGACCTGCCTGCACACACGCAGAACATTTGTCGATTAAAAAGTAGGCAACTGGGCACTTAAATTTATTAGTCATAGACACAATCAGAAACACTAATGCTTCTGTTGCTGCCACCTCTGAATTGCCAAAATCTACTCCTCCGTAATTTACATAACCTGCATATTCTGATTTCTTAACATCCCACATAAACTTCTTTTTAATGGCCATTGCATCAACAATCAATGCACAATCTTTTAACCATTCTTTTTCACTAATTTCATGTTTTAATTTAGCAAAGACTTCTTCCAGGAAACCTGATTCACACTGAAATGATGCTGACCATTTTCTTATAACAGAGTCATGTGGTAAAGTTAAGATGGATCTTAAATAACTGTACGCCTTCGGGGAGTAATAATTGACGGTCAAAGCAAATTTCTTAATTTCATTGCTGTATGTGTGACCTTTCTTGGTTGTTGACGCAATTCATTAAGAATTATTTCTGACACTTCGGACTTCAATTGACTTATTGCATGAACACCCTCCCAATCCAAACCCTGACTTTGTAATGTCTGAATTAGCTGCTCCAGTCTGAATTTTTTAGATTTTCTTCGTACTTGTGGTTGTAAAGCTCTTATCTTCAGGTCTTTATGACGTTCGGTTCGACGAGGACGACCAATTTTTGTTTCTGCATCTGGGGCAGCAGCTTGCGCTTCGTTGATTCGTGATGAATCGATTGATAGTAGATCTACAGATGAGGCATGTTCAACAATTTCCAGTGTCTGAAGAGCAAACATTTACAAGAAAAAACAATTTATGTAGAGATCCTGTGAAGCAGATGTTTTTATAAGCGTACATTATACGATACCTCAGGCTCTGCTTCATTACTATCACATGCTTGCCCTTGTTGATTAGTACTTCATCTCTAAATAAGAATAGAAACACTATGAAAGATATTTTACAAATACTATGTGAAATATAGTTATGCATATAACATACCTTCACATTTGGAGAATTTCTTTCATTAGGTGGATGTCTACGTTTTGGTGCCGGTGCAAATGAAAATAATGTGAGTACAGCATCAGGTTTTAATTTCTTTCTTCCTGAAGGTAAAATCAAATCTTCAAAGTCAAATTCATGGAAGTGTAATGAACACAGCATGGAAGTTTTGTGATGGTTGGAAATTTCTTCTGGACTCATTTAGCCAACAATGTAGTGTTGGAATGAGGGAAACTAGTTAAAGAGTCGACAAAATTAAATATGATCTACAGTGAAAATTACTGTATTTATTTTATTTTATATTTCTAGTTTTATCTTGATTTTATTTAGTAGTATTATTATTTTATTTATTTTATTAATTATTATTCATTTTTCATTTTTATTTAATAACTATTATTTATTTATTTGTATTTGAATGTGTTATCATTACCTGAAGAGTTGAACTTTCTTAGAAGATCCTAGTTCCTTCCCTAGTCTTCACCTATGGTCGCCATTTCGAACGTGGGCCTCTGTCAGCATTCATGAAATACCGGCTCGTTTACGTTTTGGTGGACCAGTTTCTATACGCCTACCGTTCCCTTTAGCGGACTTTTGGTTTAGTTGAATAGTTTTCCACCCATGCCCAGATGTTCGCCGCATCCTGTTCCGCAACGAATGGTTCTCCATATAAACTTTAAGACAATCATTTATGCATTTTGTTAATTCTTTTATATTATGCTCTTAATTGCGGAAGCCACTAATTGCAACCGGAGCAGCCAGTTTCTCTAAGGATCATATCATTTGTTCATTTTTTTTGCCTTACTTTTTAAGCTGATGTTATGATTTAAATTCATAATTTCTTTTATTGCACTTTTACTTTTATTGTTAATTATTTTTTTCCGTTTTAAAGCTTTTTGGTTTTCGTTTCTCTCCACCCGAATCTTTTACCTTTATCCGGTTCCACCCTTAATCGTTTTTTTCCCTTACTTTTTTGTTCCTTTAGCTTCCTTCGTTTTCATCTCGTCGTGTGGTCGTTGTTTCCCTCGTCTTTACCCCGCCTTTACCCTTCTGCCTAGAGTTTAGCAGGTTTAAGGTTTTCCCTTTTTAATTTTTTTTGCCTTTTTTACTTTGATCTTCTGGTTCTTTTTTGTTTTGTTTTTTATTATTTGGGTATTTTTGTTGCCTTTTATTTTTTATTTTTTTCCTTTCTTTTTATTTAATTTAGAGTTGTGCTTCACTCCTGTGGCTTGACTCATCTAGAACCGATTTTTGGGCATCTTTACCTTTTAACAACCTTTAAGTTGTTTTTCGGTTTATTGTATTTTATCAATTTGAGCTGTTTACTCAGCAGTTTTGTGGTTGTTGTCCTTTCTCTCTGTGGACGTTAATTTACCTTTTAATATTTCATTGAAGATTTTTTTACCTCTTCTTAGAAAACTAAACTAAGAGTATTTTTTTTTCACTTTATTACAAGCGAGATTGCGTGTGGCCGTTTTGGACTAAATTAATTCATCCTGAGAGTTTCGTCAGTACCAGCCAGTACACTTCAAACTGGTCAACGGAATTAATAAATCATATTATTAGTTGTAGGGGATTATTTCTTTATTTGTACCTGTTTGAAATTTCATTGTAAACCGCAGCAATAAACCTTAAATATTCGCTTGGATTCCTCCCGTTTTATTCTTGAACCTGTATCATAAAATTAATTGGGGGTTCTTTTCGGAATTTTGGGAGGGTCCCTCGTTCCCTTTATTCTTTTATTCTTAAGGTAGCACCGGTTGATTTCAATTGGTACTACTTTTCCCCTCGCTCCAGTATTAATTTGCCCCTAGGGTCCCAACATCTACGCCTTGGCTGAACGTGCCTTATTGTAGGCACGTAACATTTTCTGGATTCATTTGTGACAGGGGACAAAACCTTGTGCTATGAATATGACATCGAAAACTAAACGACAGATCATGGAACCGCGAAAACAGAAATTCCGGTTTGAAAAGTAACAGCAAAAGTAATGTACGTCACTTTTTTGGACAGCACTGGCATTATCCATAAGGAATTTGTTCCGCCTGGAGAAACAGCCAACAAGGAGTATTGCAGGGAGATTTTGCAGTGTCTCTTTAAGGGAATCCATCCAGTAAGGCCACAATTTCTTGCAAATGCACGATAATGCCAGACCGCACACATCAGAGCTTGTCAAGGAGTTCTTAGCTAATAACGGAATTGTGGAGCTTTATCACCCTCCTTATTCAGCAGATTTTTCTCCACCAGACTTTTTCGTCTTCCCAAAGTGTGAGAGGACATATTTGAGAATATAGAAGACGTCAAAAAACGTTACATCCGAACTTGGAAGGATTAATCTGCTTTTTAGTCTCTGCTTGGCATTATTTTATTCGTTAGAATCACTAGAATCAGAAGATAAAATGCACGGTCGCTTTCGACCATTAGAACACGCTACCAAATTCGTCGGGAGGTTTGGATTCAGATTTCCCGAGTGTAGATAAAGAAAGGAAAGTTTATTCCCATGAAGAATACATTAATTTGATTCTTCAGAGTGAACAAGCAATGTCACATGACTATAGTCACAAATTGACGATGGAAGACCCACGCATGATGGCATTTTTTGATTCTTTAGTTCAACGTGAAATCGAAGGATGGAATTCTGATACGAGTTTATCAAGCCTCACTACTGAGACCTGGATTAATAGTGGCCTAGAAAATGCGTCTGATTCTGAGACCTCTACAGATTCTAGTTTTGATGATATGATCAGTAATAAGAGATCGATCAGTCCTCTAACATCTGCTTATGGTTTCAGTGTTGTGGCCATCCATTTCAGTGGGAGTCAAATAAGTGATAATGTGTCAAACGATAATTTGTCTTCGGTTTTATTATCGCCAGGCCTTAACGTAAACGGCAGTCATAATGCTAACAGGATCTCTCAGATGATTGCTCAAAAGCGCAACCAACTGATGCAAGCAGCTCGTGCAAAGGCCGTGCAACGCTTAAAATCACACACTCGTTCTCATTTAACCGTGAAGCCTTTGGTAGCGTGTTCTAATGGTCGAAAGCGACCGTGCATTTCATCTTCTGATTCTAGTGATTCTATTGGAAGAATTAAGACAGAGGATTTCAAAACTTGTATGAACGCTGCAATAAGTTTGTAGCCTCAGAAGATAATTACTTTGAAAGATTTTAGAAGGTTTGCAAGAAATATGCTCCATTTTCGTTTTTTAGAACTTGCACCTTGTAAATGCAGTATAAAATAGAATTAAAATTTATAAAGCAATGCATAGTTAGTAAAAGGTTACAAATATATGAAAGAATCTACCTCAAGCTTTGAAATGATTTTCACGATTTTACATTTGCTGGGTACTGTTCTGACAAACTGTTTTACTTAGTGAATGTACGTTGCACACTGATTTTTTGCAAACATAACATACTTTTTTGGATTTTTCGTTGATAATGTTTCAATTCTCTCCAAAGAAAACAGCTAATTGCTACTGCAGCCTGGCCAATCAGACTCTGTCTTAATGCAATTGCAGTTCCTGTAAGTCTAGGAAATTAAATTTCATGCCCAAGAACGTCTTACATAGCAGACCGTATGAACATTTTGGCAGTAATTTAAGGAATTTCTTTTCGAGCATTAATATTAAGCTTGCCGAGTTCGGTTGCCAAATCTCGTTAAAATCATGCCCATTTGTGTGTTGACATCGTAAATGATAAGCTGTATGTTGCTAAGGCTGCTAAATTGATGCAGGTTTAGAAGACTGACAGTGGTCAATTGTTTTCAGCGCTTACAAACTATCGAGATACCGTTCTTCATTCAATTTCAATCTCTTGTTCAGCATCAGAAGCGTCTGTCTCAGCATTCACAGATAGCGAAACATATTCTTTTTTCATCATAAGATCCCCAATAATCTTCATTTGCATGAGTTCGTTGAGAATGAATATCAGAAAGGATAATTATTTTTCATGTTGGTCCCGGATTCTCCATAATGAACAAAGAAAGTTACAGAGCTGCACTACGCTATGTTATCAAAAGTTTAGGGACATTCTTCATAAATCATGGAGTGTGCCAAATGTCTCATGGTAAGATGTGAATTATTTGAATAGCATCATAAATTTTTAGACACATCTGCTTCGTATTATTAAGATATGGGTCGTTCAAAAGAGCTCAGCGATTCCAACATGAAACGATCATAAGATGCCACTTGTGCAACAAGTCAGTTTGCGAGAATCGGCCACGGTGGCTCAGTGGTTGCGTCATCGCTTCTGATGCCCATGGACGCGGGTTCGACCGAGGCCGAGGACGACGAGGATTTTTTCAGGGGGGAAATCCTGAGATCACTCACTTCCTTATAGCTGTTAGTCCGGTGTAGTCGTTTGTCAGCTGCACTTTAAAGAATCCTTGCGAGGCAACATTTGCGGCCCCTATAACGCCGTCCTGAAATGACCATAGCAGTTGAAAAGAACGTTAATACCAAACCAGTTTGCGAGATTTGCGGAATTTACACCTTTCTACAAATACTCCGTAAAATATATACAAAGTGATTGAGAGGTGAAAGACCCAGGTAGCCATATGAGTGGGAGCACGAACAGGCAAACCCAAGAAACTGGCAGACAGATATCGTCGAATGTTTTCACCTGTGACTCACGCATTCGTTAGTCTTCTGCTGAAATGATTGCTACAGAGTTCAAAAATTCTGCTTCCTGTGGTGCTCGCATATTCATCATTTTCTGTGTTTCTACGGTCGTGCTGCTCACAAGCCCTTCGTCAATGACAATATTTCCAGGTGACGCTTATAGTGGAGTAAAACTCGCAGAAACTGGAGCATGGAACAGTCGAAACGTGTTCTATGGACTGATGAATCTCTGGTAATCAGATGAACGAAGCTGGGTTTGACGGATGTCTGGAGAACGTTTCCTACTCAATGTGTGGTTCCCACTGTTAAATTTAGAACTTTTGTATAGTTCTAACGGGGCCAGCTTGTTTCTTTCAAAGTTATGATGAATTCTGTGGCTTATCGACACATCTTGGACAGCTCGGGAATGGGCCTTCTCTGTATCAACATGACAATGCTCCTTCCCATAAAGCAAGCTCTGTACTCGACTGGTTTCAAGACAACGAGGTTGAAGAAATGGTCTTCCCAGAGCCCCGATCTCAGTCTCATTGAACACCCATGGGATGAATTGGAACGTCGACTATGAGCCAGGCCACCCTGTCCTTCATTCGTGGCTGAACGATTCAGTGCCCTGAGATAGGAACGGAGGGAAATTCCAGCTTCTTCTTACCAAAAATCGTTGGAAAGTCTTCCATGGAGTGCGAAGGCTGTCATTAGAGCAAAAGAGGTTGCAATCGCTTTCTTGTTTTCTGAAGTCTACGTCGCAAAAAAGCTAATAACCCCTGAACTTTTGATCACGCAGTGTAGAACGCTTAGTTATAACAACAGCTCTTTTAATGCTTTAGGTTGATAACAAAGTTTAGTTTAGAAGACAATTTTTAGTTTCAGTTTAGAATTTGTTTTTTTTAATAAAATGTTTAGTTTTGTTTGCATAAAAAGCAAGAACATAAAACTTGGATTTAATGAAAACAATTTTTTTTAAATTAAAGATTTTTTAAAAATGCCAAGCTCTATATTTTTTATTATATATTAAAATAACTTGATTATCAACATCAAAAAAGAAAATGAACAACTTTTTCTTAAATTTTATTTATTTAAAGGGGTAGACATTAGTCAATCAGGTAAAGTTTTTTTTTTACTATCCTGAATTTAATAAAGCTATTTATTTTTAGTTTTAATTTTATTTTTATTTTTAGTATACTCAACAATCGAAATAATTACTTCTTACAAATTGTTTACAACCATCCTTTTTTACGATGCGCAGGATGACAAGTCTTCCTTATTGGACAACTAAATTTTCAAATTTCAAAAATATCAGTTTTTTAAAATAAACATGGATTTCATTAAATAAATTCACTCCATCAAATTTCTGGATTAACATAGGATAGTGCACAGGATCAAAGCTACTTTTTGACATCTCATGGGATACATCTACAAAGAGAAAATGAGATATTCAATTAGTTAAATGAGGAAACAAAATACTGAAAATGGTTTATGATGGAACTTGATATTGACCAATCGTTGCATTTAATATTATTAAAATCTGAATGTAGGAAAACATATTTCTTCGGTCGCGATTGAACCAGGACTTTTAGATTGTTGAATGCTAATGCAAAGGTCGCTGGTTCAATTCTAGGGCTTAGACTGGCTTTTTACACTCTGACCAATGAAATAAAAACATCTGTACCAGATTTCATTGTATTTTGTATTGTACCAGATTTACAGAATGAATGCGGATTGGCTTAGGCTCGATAAGGTATTCAAGCATTTGTTATTCAAAAAACAACCAGACATTCACCGAACATTCGTTAAGTTCTCTTAGCAGATCTGTTGAAATTGGATCTTACTGTCGTAAGGTCCCAAACGTGCTATATAGGGGAGACCTGGCCTCTGGGGTAACTTTTTTTGAATCACAGTTACCCCTTATACACAAAGACTGAAAATTTTTTCAGCAGGTTAATACTTCAGACATTCCACCGTTCGAGAATATGGTCGGCTGCTTCATTGTTTTATTCGTGGCTCTAGCTAGACAACCATCATGAATGAGTCCCTTCTATAAGTCAGTTAGATTAAATTAGATGATTAGATTCGCTCAACTCTTTTTGAGTAGATAGTACACACTTAAATCACATGGTCACAAACCATTTGCATTAAAGGATAATTATGGAGAAATAAAGGAACCTGATAATGCTATTAGATAGGAATTTATGCTTTTTGCGTGTCAGTAAAAGCATCATAATCACGGGCATAAGTTGTTGGAAAAAATGTAGAGCCGGGATGAAAATGCAAATAAACGTAGAAAATCCATGCTGATTTTGTTGCTTTTTTATAGACGTGAATTAGATGATACAAAACGTTGTTTCCAGGAGCATTTAACAACGAATAAGGAATCAAATATAAATTAGCAGCCATTATCCCAACCTAGCCACTTGCAAATTGGAAAAAAGTTTAGAGTCTCACGTTTAATACCCGATAAAGGCACCCTTTTTCTCAATGACCTTTATTAATCTGTTTGTCATTGATTCACTGAGTTTCACTAACACTCCTGGATCAAAGTTTTGTCATGCTGCAGTGATACTATTCACCAGTTCTTCTTTATTACTGTACTGACGGAAATTGCTGTATACAGAACGCACTAAGATTCCCCAAATGTTCTCCACTGGGTTGAGATCTGAACTCTAGGATGGCCAGTCTAGAGCAATCAGAGAATTATTGTCAAAACAGTCCTTGGTTGAGGCCGAGCTGTGAATCGCAGCATTTTCCTGCTGGAAAATCCATTATGTATAGTTTGGATGCAGATTATCCGCCAGAATATCTTGAAATGCGGTGAGATACGAATGTAATAGGTGTAGTTCCTCCAGCAGCGAACCCACCCCAAGTCATTACTGAGCGACCTCCAAACTGTCTCTTTGAGAAGATTCCTTTTCATCTCGAATATTATGCCAATAGCACTTGAGAATATCATCTACTTCGTCCATGTTGAACTTTTTCTCGTCTGAGAACACACCATTCTTCCACTTGTCACCGTACGTAACGTATTTTTTAGCAAACGTTACACACGCTTCACGATGAGCTTCTCTCAGAGCTGGTCTTCCTTCCATTTTTGAGTAAAACAGATTTCGAGACGAATTCAACACATTTCGTACAGTTCTACTAGTGCACGGGAGGTTTAGTTCAGCAACTAGCTGCGAAGAAGAGTTCCTGATGACGAGCATGGCTTCTTTTTCTTGATGTATGGCGAGAGGAAAGTGCACTTGGCCTGCCAGACTTGCTTGCCATTCCATGTTTATCTGGATTTTGGAGAAATTTGTTAACAGCTTTCTTGGAACGTCCAATTTCTTTCGCAATTTCAGATCCAGTCTTTCCGCATCCCTTAAGAGCACCAATTTGCCCTCTTTCATACTCTGAAAGATGTTGCCCTTTTTGGTATCTTGTATATACACAAAGAGTGCTGTATATGCTCTCATATGACGTTGCTGTATACTTTCATCACCTTAAATAATCCTTTCAACTAATAAAATATGCAAGAAAGTGGACACTCTAAACTTTTTTCCACCTTGCAAGGGGGTAGGTTGGGATAATGGCTGTTAATTTGCATTTGATTCCTTATTCGTTGTCAAATGCTCCTGGAAACAACGTTTTGTATCATTTAATTCACGTCTATAAAAAAGCAACAAAATCAGCATGGATTTGCTACGTCTATTTGCATTTTCTTTCCGGCTCAGTACTTTTTTCTAGTACATTAATACGCACAACGTTTGTGAAAGCTTCAACATCAGATTATATAGTGAACAGGGGCGTCTATCCACCGATTAGAAAAATAGTAACAATGGAAACCCATTCAGCCAAGATGAATAGAGAATTTTTCTGATTGGTGGATTCACAAAGAGTGAACATAAAAATAAATACGGGCAGTGCTGGTTGGTTAATTGACAATATCAGTGATAACTTTGAGAAATAGTTCTCTTTCGAATAATAATTGATTGTTCAACAGTTTGTCTGGTTCAATCAATAGAGTTTCTTGATTTCCAGTGCTTCATAGGTCAGACTCTTCTTTGTGTCTTTTATCGTTCGTACAATAGTCATTAATGTATTCAATGGACTGAATTGGTGTTTATTCATTATGAGTTACTCCGAAAACGCTGAATTTTTTGTACCCACTTTCGAAAGGAAGTTATTCATTTGATCTTCAGGAAGAAAAGCTGTAGGTTAGTAACCACTGCTACACTAGTTGCGACGTAGTATATGGTAAAGAAATATGCAACCATATTTTAAAATCGAGAGCAAGAAAATCGGAGCCACAGGATTGGAGGATGAGGTGCGCAAACTCGGCACAGAATCTTCCAAGACCGAATAAAAGACGACGAGGGAAGCGATTCAATCAGACAGTGTGTGGCCGCCAGCACGATCTGAGTCAGCAAGGACAGCCGGACGATGATGGGCTTCAACTTTCACGGATGAGCAGACTTGGAAGGCGAGGAGGAAATCTTAAGGCAAGGGCAAGTATGAATTTACTTAGTTCCGAAACTGACTCTAACTTTCATTTCTCGAAGATATGCCCGCCGCCTGGACCATGGAAGCCCCGTCAACGTGAGGTTGCCCGCAATTCTACGTGTACATACCGGACACGAGAAACCGAGGTTCCCGAGAGGGAATGCCGACGACGCCGACCTAGGCAGCGATTTCGACGGCAGCCAGAAAGCAGTCCCGTCAAGAGGGAGCAAAGCCCGTACCGAGCGGCCCGGACGAAGATATTCGAAGGTACCGCCAGACGAAATAAGGACCGCCATGCCGAAAGGGAAGCACGAAGAGGCCAGGACTATTTCAGCGTCTTTCAGTTAAGTGAACTAAGCTATTCTAAGAGAGACTCTGATATTATTACGAATATTTCTGAGAATACCGAATATACTTCAAATAAGACAATTCGAGTGCCGGATAAAGAACTTGCGATTCAAGATCCATCAGCCGCGCACACCGCCGAGGAGGAGCTCTCACCGCCTAGCCGTGACGACAAGACTGATTCCGACATCGAAGCCACTTCAGAAGGCCACAATAGCAATCGTAGTTGGACCCTGCCCGGACCTTCCGACTCATTTGATGCACCACTATATGCGGCTGCATCTGTGGTAACTGGAACTCAGCCAGCCCCATCAGAGGATCGCCAAGCATTTCAACCATTCCCGTGGAGGATCGAATCTTTAGAAGAACCATTGATAGTTTAGCCAGTATTCTCGCGTGGCGCCCTGCAGAATGTCCGCGCTTGGACCGCCAGAATGTCCCACGCCGCTTCTAAGGGTACCGCTTCTAAGGGTACCCATTAAATTAGATTAATACGCTTCCCAGAGAACTATTGCTCCGTAACCTAGTGAGTGATTGTCTACTAATATACCTGTTCTATTTCGTACAGACCACCTCGCACGCTTGACAAACCTGGAAAGGTCACCGCCTTCCTTTGTCGCGGTGACGAACGTCGCTTCTCAACGAGTGCCGAATTCAGCATCCCCTTACTTGGAGGACCACGCCCCACCGGAGGATTCCGCTAGAAGTCAGACGATCCTACCGCGTCTTGGAGGTAGCGCTTGGAGAAGCTCAATTGACGACCAGCTAACTAAATCGTTAGCTAACGAACTGGACTGACAACTTGCCAATTGTGATTTCATATCTGCTGCATACGTTTATCCCATTATATGAATGTAATAATTTATTTGATGTAAATTAAATAATTATTCATCATACCTCCTGTTTCTCCACTCTGTTTGTGTTCGACAAAAGTACACGACAAATATTTTCCGCAGCCACGGTGTTAGCATCGCATAGAAGACTGCCAACAAATGCAAATATGCTTGAACACAAAAAATGACGAATGACCCGGCAATAACCACACCGCATGTGTTGTAAGCCAACATGTATGGATTGTGTATGCTACTATATCGGAAGAGGTCGTACAGAGAAAGGGTGCTGAGCATTCCTGGATTAATGAGGACAAAAAAGGAGTGTTTTGGAGCACCTTATAGAGAAGTAACACCTATTCGGTCAGCTAGATACAATAATGACCCAAAGAACTAAATGACGTATGAAACACTGTAAATAAGGAAACAGTATAAGACTGACCTGGACAAACTGTTGAATAACCAATTATCATTCGAAAGAGGCCCATTATTCGATGTTATCACTGATATTTTCAATTAACCTAAGTAAGCAAATTTCGGAAGGAGTTGGAAGCCTCAGGCAGAATTGTGTCGCCTGTAGCTAAGCATAAAAAGCAAGCACAACGTTCAGACTCTATGAGAACACCACAATTTGTAGAATAGGCGCACTGCCCATTTTTATGTTTATTTTTGCAGGGGACAGGCATCTTTGTTCACTGTATAATATGATGTTCAGGCGTTCCCAGGCTTTGTTGGCGAAAACTTCTACATGCCCCGCAAGGTAAAGGCCGGTGTTCCAGAAGGCCAGGCCCGTTTTATTTAATTATTTTGTACACGATTTTCGAAAACCAGAAAAATGTAATTTATGCTGATGATACCTCCATCATGACTGGGGCGCACCAGCCATCTCACGTTATCACTTGTCTGCAGAACGTCTTGAAAAAATTTGAAGAATTCTTTAATTGCTGGAAACTCTTAATGTCGGAAAATTGCAAAACTGTGTACTTAAACGTAAAACTTAAGCGTCTCCCAGATTCTCTTGTTTTATTCCATAAGTTACTCGATTGGGTTAACAACTACGAGTAGGTTGGCGTTATCATCGACTCAAGACTCTCCTGGAAACGTCATGTAACTTTAGCTCTGAACAAAGCGAAGAGGGCCTCATAATTCTCCTGAGTCGAAACCGTGCCTTCAGTATAGACAATAAGCTATACTGTACAAGATGATTATTCTGACCATCCTCCTCTATGGTATGCCTGCGTCGGCGACCATATGTAAAAGCAGATAGAGTGAACTCCAGTCGTTTCAGAATGTTACCGCGAGCTCAACTGCCCAGCTTGGGAGAAGGACCATAAAAAAACATTACATCCACTCGGATCTGAAAATCTTTGGAAAGTGTATCCAAGATCTCCTGATGAACATGGTGCAGACGATGAAGATCCATGACAATGACCTGGTGGCTGATGTGCTTGTATGGCCACGTCAGAGTCTTCCTAGGCAGTTTTTTTTTCCAAGCCGATGGGTAAGAGACCAAGCAATCGGTCTAGAACCAAGTGGCTAGACTACATGGAAAATCTGGGTTCAAGTCGCTTGGGTAATCTTGTATATTTTAAATTTGATTTGTAGTGCCCGCCTGGACCTCACTCGTCGTTCTATGACTATAGCGGTCCCAGTAGGCACATTTTTGGTGTCAATTTCGAAGAGATTGGCAACGTTTCCTTTTT
Organism: Rhysida immarginata; assembly: GCA_023313115.1. Classification (NCBI taxonomy): domain Eukaryota; kingdom Metazoa; phylum Arthropoda; class Chilopoda; order Scolopendromorpha; family Scolopendridae; genus Rhysida; species Rhysida immarginata. The sequence goes on from JAHWFO010059402.1 coordinate 17,651, forward strand.
GGATTATTGGAAGATGTGATACCATCCCCTCTCCCTCTCCCAATCTTCTGACAATCGTGAATCTTATTATTTTTTTATTATGTGAAAGACCTCTTGGGTTAGTCTGTTTCTTGTTTACTTCGATTGTCGAGTGTCCCAAGCTTTGTAGCTATTTATGTCCGTGATAATGGTGTTTATACCGAAACGCTTCCACTGTTAATAAATTCCTGCCAAATTGCGTTATCTGGTTCCTTCATTCTCTTATAGTTATCTCTTTCAATATTGACAATCATGCGGTTAAAAAGGATTATAAGAAAATTTGCATGTTTCTAAGTATTGGTCAGTTTGTGTAAGAGAATGGTTTGAATCACTTTACAGTAACTTATGTAATTTAAGAATATGATTCAAAGTACCTGAAATATAAACATATCACCCATGGAATTTATGCACACGTACGCATTTTCTGAATGCATTGCTCCATACATATGGTGAAGGGCACATGGCACTTCGACCCTCTGGGCCAAAGGTTGCAGTGGTTTCATAACTTATAATGAACATAATAATTAAAATTTTCAGGATATTAGATATTAGTTTCAGAATGTGACGTTTACCCTGCAAAAAAGTAGACATATGGATATAAATATAGTAAATACAGTGAAAAAATGAAATTCCTCAATACTGACAGTGCCTCATATAATTGATTTGAGAGATATTGATTACAATATTTGATTACAATATGAAAAGTCTTTTCTAGAAAAGAAATAAGAGTTTAGAGAGATGGAGACGTGTGTATATTTTGTGTATAATCTAAACTTACCTTGTTCGACAATATGTGGAATCTGATGAGCAAACACTGGCATTGCTTAGTAGAATTTCATGGAAGATTAAAAGAACTAACAACAAGTCAGGCAACCGAAACGCCCAGGACCGATAGGATTTAAAGGAATTCAAGGATAAAAACGAAAGCACTTGTTTTCTAAAGAAGCCTTTGGTAGTTATAGTTAAGTAAGATTGCTAAAAAATCTTCTGGTTGCTAAGGCAAGGCGTAGTTCTAACGTAAATGTATAGTTCAAAATGAATAAAAAAAAATACACGAAAGGGTAAACAGTTGGTTAATTAGAATTTTTGGCGTCGGCTACGAAGATCATTTTGCGCCTTTTACACAAGTTATATCTGTACGCAGCCCGGGACAAACACAAACATCCATGCCCACGGAGGGTTTCGAACCCACGACTCGAGAACTAGAAAGCCTACGCCCTAGGCCTCTCGGCCACCTGACCTGCAAGGGTAAACGGTTAGTCTATTAATTTTGCATATATTCGATCATAAAACGGTCCTTTAATTTGTAAGCATGCCTATCAATTGATATGAGCGTCAATTTTTGAACCAATCTGTATACGTGTTTATTATTAAGTAGCGGAAGAATGAAGCTACTTATTGTTTTCACAATGTCCGTCCGTCTGTCCGTCCCCTTCATAATTTCCGCATTTTTTGAGGTAGAAGGTTGAGATTCGGAATGTAGCTTACTACTGGCATGGGTACCTTCACTGTTCAGTTTGGTTTTGATTGGCCTGCTGGGGGCGGAGTTTCGAGGGCGGAAATTAGAGGGGACCAAAAGGTTTATGCGTATTTATGCATATAAAGGAGTGAAATTCTGTATGCAGATTCCTCTAAGCAAGATCAACATTATTGTAAAGTTTGGGCCAAATGGTCCCAATAAGGTCGGAGTTGTGGGGGTGGCAGTCACTTGGTCTTTAGAACTAAGGCAGCATATGGCGTGTGATGTATCATTCGATCGGAAATGATGAGAAACGAAAGAAGAAAGAGCTTTTTTCATCTTCTAAATAATACGTTCGAGAAAATCAATTTTTCGATTAAAAAAAAATGGAGCGGGGGCGAATTAAAAAGTGCAGATAAAAGGGTAAAAATAGATAACCTCAGCGCTTCCGCTACTTTCCTATACCTTTCTCGGAAGGATTAATTTCTTGTTTCTTTATAATCTCTTGCTAAAGCGTTTCTGCTAACAATTAGCTACTAGCTATAGCTATTGACAGCAATATGCTTAACATAAAATAGCTATTGATAATGTAAGGCCTAATTACTTCTTTGCGATATCGTAGTATTGAAAGTTTCCAATGGTACCATAATAGTACTGCTATAACCCGTACCATTGAACCAATATGACTACCACCACCAAGGAAGATCTTCACCTCTGTTCACTTAATTCACTACTCTTCTCTCTGCTTTAGCTATTGATGATTGCTTAGGCCATTTATACATGAAATTATATAGACTCTTCCGGTTCAAAAGGTCATAAATAACAGACGGGACAACGTTTGGCTCTATATTATAGTGAACCTCTCGGTTCTAACATGAACACGCCTTAATCTTACTGGGAGGATAGGCAGCACAGAGCTTAAAGTCAACCCAATTGAACGAACCCCATGTATCTTTCTCAATATGTCTCCTGGACCATAAAGGTCATTTGCCTATTAAAAACGTTACAGGGACAAAAAATACTAGAGGAAAGGAAAAATAATATATTTTAAAAACAACATTACGCAGAATGGAATAATATTTTTGAAGCATTGAAGGAAGTGGCAGCAGTCTTTCGCTTTTACACAATTTTTAAATCTGTCTGGACCAATGATGTCTGGACCAGTGATGAAATATAGTCTGGATCAACTTTTCTTTCGATGAGCGCGGTAAGCCAAACATATGTTCTAAGAATTGCCTGGTGCCAGATATAGGTGGCACAATGATATTCGTGGACTTGCATCTTTACAAACCATAAGCAAATCATAGCAAAACCATCTTTACAAAGCATCATGAGCAAAGCATACAGAAAAAAACAAGTGAATAATGGTAAACACTTTAATTAAGCTGAAAATAATTTTTTTTACTCACATGGAAGTGTAGTTGCTTTTTTGGTGATGGAATTCCAACAGAAAGTTATTAAAATAAATATCATTAATATGCCCTACTTCGACAAAAATGTCCGGACACCGCTATGAATACGGAATATCCCATCACAGATAGTGTTTGAACACGGATAAAACCTAAGCGTATTGTGTATAAAATTCATTTGTTAGTAATAATAAAAAGATGGGAGGTTCGAAAAAGTTCAGTGAGTCCAAACTTTGATATGATATTAGGATGCCATTAACATAATCCATTAGACAAATTTCTTCTCCTGTTGGATGTGCCTCGATCAACGGTAAATGATGTCATCTTGAAATGGAAACGTGCTGTAAGTAGTTTAACAACGACCAGGCAGACCGCGAAACTGACGGAAAGGGGTCAGCGAGCTCTACAGCGTATTATAAAAAGTAATCGCTTTTCCTCAGCCCGAGAAATCAATAAGAACTTTCAAAATTTATCTGGGGCCGTTGTCAGCACTAAAACTGTTCATAGGAAATTGAACAATATGGATTTCCACGGTCGTGCTGCAGCCCATAAGCCAAACATCACCAAGCTGAATGACTGACGTCGTTTGGCGTGGTGTCGTAGCCAACGAAAAAGACAGGCCTGGGCACTCAAAAATCACATGACCATAGTAGTCTGAGTAACAATACAACTTTCATTGTCTCCATCTTGTATTTTAACAATCAGTGTTTTTTCGTTTGTTGGAAACAATGAAGTTTGGATTGTTGCCCAGACTACTGAGGTCAGGTGATTTTTGAGTGCTTAGGCCTGTCTTTCTCGTGGGCTACGCGTGGTGTAAACCTCACCGCAGATGAATCTTGATCATTGGAAGCCTGTTCCCCGGAGTGACGAATGATGGTTCAGCATTTGGAAATCCGACTGTTTTGTTCCAACTATTAAATCCAGTGGTAGCGTTGCATGTTGTAGGGTTGCTTTTCGAGGTTGGTTGGTTTATAAGAAATTTTGGCGTCGACTACTAAGGTCATTTTGCGCCTTTTACACAAGTTATATCTACACGCATCCCGGGACAAACACAAACATCCATGCCCACGGCGAGATGTGAACCCACGACCAGGCGGACTCGAGAACAAAGAAAGCCTACGCCCTAGCTCTCTCGGCCACCTGTATTGTTGTTTATTGCTATCATTGTTAATTGTCGTATGTAATTGTTGTTAATTTGATCATCAATGCTAGCAAGGTTGTTGATTGTGACGTCTTCTTAGAAGGATTGTTTATGATTAGCTAGCATAATATATTGTAAAAGCTTTGACGAAATACAGACGTAGCCGATTGGGCAGACATCCAATTTTTGTTTTTGGTTTTGTAGTTATCATATAAAATATTATTTACTTTTTAAAAAAAGACTAAAAAGAAAAAAAGAAACAATATAAAATAAAAATTTTAACACACACTTTCACCTTAAAAAGTGAAGGAAAAAGTTAAAAATCTAATTTTAAAAACGGTAGAAATGTGGTGGCTCGTTAAATATTAAATTTTAAAAAGAAAACACTATACAGGGTGTTCTCAAATAATGTGTACAAACTTGGGCGACAATCTCATTATGCCAAAACAAGGAAAAAAGTTCATATAAACAAGGGTCCTAATCTGAATAATAACTGAGATATGAACAGAAATAAAAATGGAGATATACAATGCGTAATTTGGAAACTACTTCTTGGAATTCGACCAAATTTTAACGGTATACATAGTTGTATGTACCCTAATATTTTCCGAAATTTCACCATGACAGATTTTATAGAACCTGAGTTGTTAACTTGTTGATCTTGGTGGCGCCATTTTTATTTCTGTTCATATCTCGGTTATTGTTCAAATTAGGACCCATATTTATATAAACTTTTTTTCTTGTTTTGGTATAAGGAACCTGCCTCACAGTTTGTAAACGTTATCCGAGTATATCCTGTATAATAAAATAAAATCTTGTAAACATTCCAAGGAGGAGCTTTAACAGGGAAGCAGAAATACATTTATATGTTTATTAAAAAGAAATTAATCTTCCCCGCCGTCTCCCGAGTAGGATAAGACAAGTCATCTATTTTTATCCCTTCATCTACACTTTTACCTCTCCCCAAGTTTTTTTTAATCAATAAATTGATTTTCTCGATCGTAATATGTAAAAAAACCTCGTATCTTCTTTCCTTTCTCATCATTTCCGAACGTATGATATATCACATGCCAGATGTTGCCATATTTCTAAGAACCAAGTGACTGCCACCCCCGCAAATCCGATCCCACTGGAACAATTGGACCTAAACTTCATAGTAATGTAGAACTTGCCTAGAGGAATCTGGATACTGGATTTGACGCCTTTACGTACCAAAATAGCACATAGATATGTTGCCCTCTCTGAATCCTACCCCCGTAATTCCGACCCCCGTATACCAATCGAAACCAAACTAAATAGAGCAGATGGACATGCCCATAGTAACTAAATTCCGAATTTCAGCCGTCTACCTCAAAAATATGTAAAAATTATGAAGGGGACGGACTGATATTATAAAACCAATAAGTAGCTCCATTCTTATTCTACTTACGAGGGTTAGTCAAATGAAAATCGGAAATATGTTTTTACAGCTCCTTTATTATAGACAGAGTTGGTATACTATTTTTCAATGTAGTCCCCATCTTTTAGATGCATTTCCGCCACCGAGTCGGGAAGGCATGGATGGCTCGGGGAAAAAAAATCTTCATACAATGGAGATCTTGATTATAGGAATCTGCATACCGAATTTCACTCCATTATATGCATAAATACACCTAGACCTTTTGGTCCCCTCTAATTTTCACCCCTAAAAGTAATTGACTTTCAGCTTCTATTCAATCACTATGGATTCATGGAACGAGGAAAAGATTCTTGAACTGATTGAATTGTATAGAAATCAATCATTGTTAAGGAATCCGAAGGATTCAAATTATTAAAGAAATTCCGACCATGGTGGGCTAACCAAAACCAAACTAAATAGTGAAAGTGCACATGCCCATAGTAAGCTACATTCCGCATTTCAACCTTCTACCTCAAAAAATGTAGAAATGATGAAGGGTGATTCAAATCGTGTATAAAATAAAACCAATAAGTAGCTCCATTTTTCCGCTACTTAATAAGCTTATAGATTATGAGCACTTGAGCAATCGTGCGTCGACAAAGCGATTTCACGTGCGCGCGCCGATGTCAATAATGCTTAAAAGATGAACAGAAAGTAACAATATATTCCTTCTAGACAAACTGCACAAACGAACCCGACGGCGCATATTCTTGGAACGTTATTGCAACACATTCGAACAAAGTAATTGTAAAGTATTTAAATGATATCGATTACAGACACGATTATTGTCGCGTGGCAGTGGAAACAAGATTGAGAAAACAGAAGTAAGGGATAAGCGATTGCGAAATAATTTAATTTATTCAGTGAAAAATCATATGGATTACACACTTCGATTTGAAGGTAACAGAAACAAATACACTAAAAAAGTAAAGTCAATAACTAGGACATGACTAAGCAATATCTGCTATTACTCTATCACATTAGCACGATAAATATATGAATTGGCAATGGTGTAGCCCTTTATCTTGGTTTAAGTTGGCACAAGACACAACGGCTCACTAGATTTCGCTTCCTAGAATGACGTAGTTATTCTACCGAACTTCCTGCAACCGAGCTTTCGCTCGCATTCCTCCTAGTTGCTTCCCTCGTTCACATGAATGTCTCTGAGGCAGCTATTACATCATGATTGCACCGCATACATATTTATTATTTTATTTATTTATTTATGTCGAAAATGATACAGAGCATCCACCCAAGGCCAGTATGGCCGAAGCCGACAAGGTAGGTCCCTGGGTGGGTGGCATAAACAATAAATAGATACACAATTTAAGGGTTGTTCTGAAACGCGGAAAAGAAAAACACAAGAAGAATGAAGAAGAGGAGAGCTTAGGAGTCAGAGATGAGTCATGGGACCTTCCTTAAAAAGTTCAATAAACTTGCTTTAAAATTTGCTATAGACGGAGAAGAACGTATTTCTGGAGATAAGTTTGACCAGAGTTTAAGGCCCGAGGTGGTAGCATAATGAGCGTAACGTCTTTCCCTAATAAAGAAAAGTTGCTGCATTTACATAAGCTAATCTTAGAATGTTCCCATAAAGACAAATATTATCTTGAAATAAATAAATGGTCCAACGTATCAGAAATATCTTCCGGAGTTATGATGACGTGTATTGTGGAGAGCGGGGGGAGCTGGTGTGAAAAAAGGAGTGGGGGATGGAGGTGAGCAGATGGTTATTAAGAGCTTTGAATATAAAAATAGCCAGTTTAAAGGTGTAGAATTGGTAAATAGGTGTGATTCCAACGGGGTTGAAAAATTGTGATACAGAGTGGGGTTTACGAAGTTTTAAAAATATCCAAAAGAACCCTTTTGGAGACGGTAAAGGAGTAAAAGATTTAAATTTGGACGAAGAACCCCAAAATTGGATCCCATATAGGAGCGAAGATTGGATTAAAGCATGATAAAATAAAAGTAGGATATAGGGGGGGGGGAGATAGTGGAGACGGGAAAAAAAGACCAAGGCGATAATTGAGTGTAGAGGCTAGAGCGTTAATGTGAGCGTCCCAGGATAAATTATATGAAACGTGAATACCAAGATATTTAAAAGATTTTGATGAAGTGATGATTTGAGAGTTATAGTTGAGCGTGAAATCAGGTATATCGAACTTTTTGTTTCGTTGAAAAAAGATGACATAGGTGGTTTTATCAAGGTTCAGCTTCAAATAGTACAGTTCCAGAGGTATCGTTTATGTCGCGCAGTATTAAACTTGTGTTCGATAGACAGAGGTGATGAGTCTGCTATTGATAAAGTGGCATCGTCAGCGTAAAGAATTAGAGATAGAGGGGATAGAAAAAGCGAAAGATCATTGATAAATAAGTTAAAAAGAAGGGGGGATAAAATTGAACCTTGGAGGGACGCCAACATTTCGAATAATTGTGTTTGATGAAATATTAAATAGGTTAAGCGTATACTCGCGGTTGGATGAAAAACTAGTGAGCCAGTCCAGCGGAGGTCCGCGAATATTAAAAAAGTTGGAAAGTTAAAATAAAAGTAGCTTATGGGGGATTGAATCGAATGCTATGGAGAAGACAATGAATAGGGATACGACAAAATTGTTATTGGGCTTGTTAGAAATTATAAACTCGGTTAGTTCATAGCACGCTGTAGTTGTACTGCGTTTAGGGACAAAGCCGTGCTGTGAAGAGGAGAGAAGATTAAACTTTAATATTAAATCATTTACGAATAATTGAAACTAACAACTGAAACATGCATTATCATCGATAAGACGCCGTTGAAGAAAGTTGCAGAGCTGCAGCATAGCATTAGAAGGTGAAGTAGGGAAGCTAAGGGGTTTCCAGTGTTGTGGTTTGAGGGCGCTGCAGCAATTTGGGCCCATCAACTAGTGCTCTCAAGCATCATTTGCAGTTGGCTAAATACATTTAAAATAAGTAATTGAATTAGAAATTTTACAACAGTTGTTCTAAAATTTTTTTTTTTGTTACTGGAAGTTAATTTCAATACCAGAAGAAAATTATAAACTATTATTTCCGATTTTTCAGTACAGTCTATTTAACATAAATAATGCAGAACAAAATCAATAAAGTTGATATGAATTATTTACCAACTATGCCAACTTGTGACGTTTCCCTAACAGCCGACCTGACTTCTTTTAATCATTTTAATAACTTATTTAAAATAACTTTATTATCTCAACAAATTAATAAATAAAAGTAAAGGAAAAAAATCAAAAATTAAAAACAATAATTTCCATCCAAAAACAACAACAACAAAACCATCACGCCCCTATCCTACAAAAAGGGTGGGCAGCACACACACAAAAAAACAAAACAAAAAAGAACAAAAAAAAACGAATCGACCAAATCATACATCGCTAATCAATCGGCGCCACACATTCCGGTCTCTACACACCATCCCAGCTTCTTCCACGGTCATTCTCTTCTTCATGCACGCACGTCTTTTGTTCAGGCTCTCAAACCCATACAGCTTCAGATATTCATCCACCTGCTCTCTCCATTCTTTCCTCGGTCTCCCTCTTCCTCGCCCGCCATCAACATTACCAACATACAGTCGTTTCGTCAGTCGTTCCTCATTCATGCGTTCTACATGTCCAAACACCTCAACGTTGACTTTGCCACTACGTTGCATTCCATAATCGTCTCTCACTACAACATTTTGAATACAGTCAAGTCTCGTAACTCCAGCTACACCTCTCAGATACCTCATTTCAACTGCACACAGTCGCTTTTTATGCTTCTCATTCCACACCCAGGTTTCACTCCCATAAATCAGAGTTGGTACCAGCACGCTCTGATAAACAGAAATTTTGGCATTCTACGATAAACGCTCATTCCTAGCATACTTTCCAAGTGCGCCTACGACCTTCAAACCAGCATTCACTCTCCTTAATATCTCACCACCAATGCTACCGTCCCTCTCAAACATGCTCCTCAAGTACACAAACTCGTTCACTTGCTCCAAGTTCACCCCGTTCAGCTCAATCATACATCAAGTAGGTTCCTCTCCCCGCTCAAAAACAAGTACTTTCGTCTTCTCCACATTTATTCGCATATATTGCCCACTGCACACCTCGTTCATTTTTACCACTAGTGTCTTAAGATCCTCTTCACTCTCCGACAGGATAACAACATCATCAGCATACAATAAACAGCATACTCTCTCATCGCCCACTTTCACGCCCAAGTCATTAATCCCGGCTGCCCTAACACATACATCCATGAAAATATTAAATAACCACGGGGACATTACACACCCTTGCCTCACACCTTCCTCATTCGCAAACCACTCGGATAAGCCTTTGTTTGTCCTCACAGTAGGAGAGCTGTTCACATACATTGCCTTCACTCACAAGTAGTCGTTCACTCACACCATAATCTCTCAGCACTCTCCAAAGGGCGTTCATTTTCACTCGATCGTACGCTTTCTCCAAATCAACAAACGCAAAAAACACCTTTTTCTTCACACGGATATATTTCTCTACGATTACTCTCAGCGAAAAAATTTGATCCATGCATCCTCTTCCACTCTTGAAGCCACCCTACACATCCCACACCTTCTCATCAGTCACGCTCTTCACTCTTATCAATCATAAATTTTCCATAAACCTTCCCTGTTACACTCAACAAACTTATTTCTCTATAATTCTTGCAATCACTTCTATCACCCTAACCCTTATATATGGGAACAATCATAGCCTTAGTCCAATCTTCGGGAACCACACCACTGATCCAGCAACATGAACGTTTGCCAAAAGTGTGCATGAAACTGTAAATCGACTCAATTTATGTGGCTTCGGGTGGAAATCCTGAAAGTTTGGCAAAATTGCTTTCTACAACTTGCTTTCTACCATACTCTAACATCCACAACCATTCTACAACTTGCTTTCTACCATACTCTAACATCTCCGCGGTCACACCATCTACACCAGGGCTTTTACCACACTTCAGAGCGCTAACTGCATTCAGAAATTCTTTCATACCGATTCCATCTTCTTCCGACTCACTCTCCACTCTCTTCTCCGCTCTACTTTCATTCCAGTCACTTCCATCAGTAACTTCCACAGGCATAAAGAGCTCGGAAAAGATAAATATAAAAGTTTTTTTTTTAGAATTATACCCCTACGAAAACATTGTACCTTATGTTTTTTGTATCAATTTACCTATTAATGTATACACAAAATAGATATTGTACAATTTACATTTTTCGTAAGGGTGTGATTCTCAAAAAATTGTATTTAGTCTTATTTTATTTTTATTTGTATTTATGTATTTCTTGGTTATTCTTAGATTCATTTGATGATGATAATATGAATGTATATATAATTTCAATGAAATCAAATAATCTAGTAGTAAAATATTTATGAATTTAAGTAATTTAAATAAATCATAAAGCAATTACAAAGCTTGTCAAAGTACAGCCGAAGCTCATATTGGATATGTCATAAATAAAAAATAAGACTAAGGAAAATAAGATAGAAGTTTCTTTTTAATAAAATCCTTAAAACTTATAAAATTTACAGAATTTTGTTTATATAAAAATATTTACACTGGAAAGAGAAAAAGTGTTCAATATTGGAAATCAGTTATAATGAAAAGATCAATTTCTTGATTTCAATAAGCCATCTCTTAATCTAATAAGCCAAAACTTAATCGTAAGTTTTGAGGAATGAGGTAGTACAAAAATATAAATATATTATTTGTATATATTTTTTTCGTATATTCTTTTATAGAAATAACACTGGAAATTGCTTGTTTTTTTTCGATTCTTTTGTGTTTTAGTGTTGAGGTAATAATAAAAGTATTTTGAATGATTTATTGGATCCTCAATGTTTTAATGACACTTAATAGTGCAATCTCTTTCTTTTATGTAGTTTAAAATAATTAAGTCTTATCATTTAAAAAAAAATCTTTACCTATAAACCCTTTATCAGCCAATATTAATTAAGATGACAATTTTTTATTTGGTTTGCTCTTTTTATTTTTGAATATTGTATTAGACTTGATTTTTTTTTTTTTTTTGCTGAAACTATTAATTTGTAGTTATTTTACTTGTATATTTATAATCTGTCCGTTTGTATTTTAAAATATAGCGATTTTTGAGTGTGATTATTTATTTTATTTTTATATTTATATTCTGTTCGTTTGGACTCTAATAAATAGCGATTTAAGTGTGATTTAGATTTTAAACCAAAATCTCACGAAAAAAATGCTCATTCAATTTTGGTAGATTTTATAAATTTTATAAATTATTATTGATTTAAGGAGTTTAAATGATTAGTTTAAATTTAAAATGAATTTAGTCTCCTTATAATGGGGAAAATCGTGAAATAATAAAAACAAAATTAAAATTAAAGTCACCAATCTTAAAGAAACTTGGGAGATGAAAGAAAACTCAAGGATGTAGTCTATTGAAGATGTTGTTGATGGTAGAGATAAAACCAGTCGATTGAGAATGTAGATGAAGTTCTTGTGCATATAATGTTGATAGGGGAAAACGATAATCTTGAAGTACAGATGAAACTTTGAAGGGTTGATCCAAATTTTTGGGAAAAATTTCATATAAAAACGTTTTCGAGAATTTTTTTCTCGTCATCAGTTGATTAAATATTTGAATGTTGAAAACAGTTGAAATAAGAATTTAACAATTGATATAAAGGTGATGAAGCTATGATTGTAATTGTTGGTTATGATTGTTGGCTATTGTATTTTAAGGTGATTGTTGTTAAAAAGTAGTGTCCATTTATTGTTTATTTCTATTGATGGTTTGGCTAATTTTTTGTTATTTTTAATGATATTTATTGTTTCTTTAATTAATCTTTTTTTATAATTTTCTTCTTTTCCAATGATTTTTGTGTTATTCCAATCTGGTGTGTGGTTTTCTTTGATAATGATTTACTAATGGTGGTCTTTCTGGCGAAGTGTTCTTTCATGTTCGAAAGGAGTGACCAACAGGTATCGCGACTGAGCGCAAATCGTGAGCGCCATTCATTATCTCCCGCCTCGGAAACGTTTACGCAGCGTGAGGAGCGCTTAAGTAATGATCGAGATCGTCACAAAATTGTAAGAGCTTTAGAAAGTGATGCCCAACACACGGGGCGTTTAGAATTGGCTAGGAAGAATTGTTAACGCACGCGTCAATATTGTGAGGATTTTACCATTGAAGAAGTAGAATTCTACTTCTTCCATGATTTTACAGTAAGTGAAAGGGAGAGAGTAGATGGAATACGGCAGGTTGAGACAGAAGAACAGCTCCAAGCTCGCCTAGCAGCTGATCAATTTCGACACCGTGCGAAAGAATCAGGAGAATCTCAAGAAATATTTGCGGGGCAAGCCGAACTTCTTTAGGTTGATAAAGAAAAAGTGCATTTACATACAATCCTATGATTGATTATGCCATATTTTGTTCAATTGGTGGAATGGTCGTAAATTGTACATTTTGTGAGGCTCTGAAATAGCAAAAGGAACGGCTAGAATGTTTTGCTGGATTGGAAAAGTGCATATTGAAATTTTTCAGACCACCCCCCCGCCTGAGATCTTAAAATCTCTGCTAAATAGTGACCACTCACAATCAAAGCAATTTTTGGATAACATCCGTGCGTATAATAATGCATTTCAGATAACATGTTTTGGCGCGAAACAAATAACGGAAGAACCATTCATGGCTACCTTTAAGGTTCAAGTCAGGATTACCACCTTATCGGTGCTTTGATGCCTGAAAATTAGTCCATGTTTCTTCAGATATACTTTGTTTCTAATTATGAAGCATAGACAAATATTAGAAACCAAAACTTTCCACAACTTAACAATGATCTGATTGCTCTGCTTTAAAACATCCTGCATCAAGTGAATCCATATATTCATAGTTTTAAAGTTGCATTAGATAGAGTCTATTCCGCAAGGGCAAAATAATGATTATAAATTTGTCATTAGTGCAGATAGATGAACCGATGCTGGACATAGCGGCAGGTAAAATGTCCTTGTCGCAAATGAAGTTGCAGCTGTTTTGGTTGATCAGAAATGTCAACGATATGATATAGTATTGCTCACTCGAGACGATCGCCTTCAACCCATTTATGAAACACATCGGTCTTACGACGCTCTACTATACCCCTTAATTTATTGCCATCGAGAAGATGAGTATAATTTTGGATTGTATCATGTCAACCCTACCACAAGAGTGCCGAACAAAAAATATCATCACAACAACTTTATGCTCACCTGCTGCAAATAAGACGAAATCGTGTTGTTTACTTGCAATGATTTCGTGGACTGTTTAGCCAGTTTATCGTCGATATGTACGCCAAAATCGAGACCGAGCACTTAGTGTACATACGCTTACCGACCAGAGACGCTTACGCGCTGAAGATTATGTGCACTTGCGGAACGCTATGCAACAGGATGACAGCACGGAAAACTTAGGCCGATTAGTGATCCTTCGTCCAGTTTTAACGGCGGCCTACGCTATATGCGAAAATACGGAAGGCCTGATCTTTTTATTACATTCACAACAAATCCAAAGTAGAGCGAAATCACTCAAGAACTTTTTGCAAGACAAGCATCGTATGATCGACATGATATAATAGCCAGAGTTTTCCACTTGAAATTGAAGTTGCTGATCAATTTGATCACAAAAAAAGAGTTTTTGGTTGAGCTTTGTGCTTCATGTACAGCGTTGAGTGGCAAAAGCGTGGCCCATCTCAAGCACATATCCTCCTGTGGCTAGAAGAAAAAATACGTCCCAACGATGTCTATAAGCTGTTAAGTGCTTATTCTCGGACCGTAAGACAGATTCAACACTGTTTGATATCGTAAAAAAACACATGGTTCACGGTCCTTGCGGGGCATCAAACAGAAACTCTCTTTGCATGCAGGACGGCTGGTGTTTTAAAAGATATCCAAGAGCATTGGTAGAGCAAACGATAACGGGAGGAGATGGATACCCGTCCTATCGTCGACGCTCATCTGAGCAAGATGGGATTACAGCAACAATAAAATCACGTGGCAAAGAAATTGTTTTGGTCGTACCTTATTCGACGATAATATCTACAACATTTCAGGCTCACATTAACGTTGAAATGTGCAAAAACGTCGAATTTATTAAATATATTTGCATGTACGAGAACAAGGGCAGTGACAAAGCCACATTTGCGTTGAAAAATGAACTCGACGAAGTCACAAGGTTTCAGTCGGGCCGAAACATTAGCTCTTTATAGGCAATATGGCGCATTTTGAGCTTCCCTGTTCACTAAAGACACCCGCCTGTGATTCATCTCGATTTTCACCTTGAAAAAGGAAAATGTTACAGATCGGTTAGAAAACCCCAGACAAAACACTTTGCTGGCATACTTTCGGCTTTGTGAAATCGATGATTCTGCGAGAACTATATTGCATGATGAAATTCCGTCATATTGTGACTGTAAGTCAGTGTGAGTGTGTATGGTGGGGGAGGTGCTCCT
>JAHWFO010059409.1:0-13833 GCA_023313115.1 Rhysida immarginata
GCTCAGGCTTTCTCTTTAGCTGGTGTTGCCTGGGTACCACGGTCTATAAATATTCATGGTCATCGAGCTCCATTGATAAAATGAAGCTAAAGTTTCTAGCTCCCGGTAGGGTGGGAACTCTATTGAAAAGTAGCGCTGCATGTACAATCGGCCCAACTGCGCCTGCAGCACCGCCCTATCGGCAGATAGAAACTTTACTTCATATTCAGTTTCAATGAAAATCTCTATCGCAGGTTGCGGTCGGCCTTAGTGCGATCTATGCGGAACCTGGCGCGATCTGTTTTCCTTAGCTTCTCGAAACAATGGAAAATGGCTGAAGCTCGATGACCATGAATATCTATAGACCGTGCTGGGCCAACACCTCCTAGAGAGAAGGCCTCCGGACAAAAGGTGTATACATTGTCACATCATTATCAAACGGCTATTGTTAATCGTATTTCTACCAATAATAAGCTCTAAATTTGGCCGCTTCATGATGATGTAACAATGTATACACCTTTTGTCCGCAGGCCTTCTCTCTAGGTGTTGGCTGGGCACTCAAAAGTCACCTGATCACAGTAGTTTGAGCAACAATCCAACCTTCACTGTTTCTAACAAACGAAAAAATACTAATTGTTAAAATCGGAGATGGAGACAATGAAACTAGGATTGCGAAGCTAACAACAATTTTTCATTGCTCTTTGTTCACTTGCCTCGGGTAAACAAAGCCATGACTTCCTTTATTATTAAGTACCGAAATGTGCGTTATGCTTTGGCCTTGTCCGACCGTCAGCACGTCCGTCCGTCTGTTCGTAACTCGATTTTCTCGGAAAGTATGAAAGATTTTAAAAATCTGTTTTCACCGATCGATATGGGAATGGCACGGACGAGTTCGAAGATGGTCGAATTCGGAACAGTGGCACGCGCTCTAATTGTAATATTATGATACCCCCCCCCCAGAAATTTTCCATGTTAAGATATAGTAAGTAACATATCAAACAACTCGTAACAATGATCCATAAACGAATATAACGTTATTAAGTACCGAAAGGTGCTTTATGCTATCAGTGTGGGGAAACGTGTCTATCTGTCTGTCCGTCTGTAGCTTTAACCCCTTGATGCTTGAATTTATTTTCCATCATAAAAAAAAGAAATTATTTGTGCTTTTGCTGCCATATAGATGTTAAATTAAATGTAGATTGTTAATTTGAATATATCAAATACATTAGATATATAATTAGGTATGATGCGAATTAGCGACATTAGGCATAATTGACCAAAATAATAACTAAACAAATTTTTCATTCTCATGTACAGACATTATTTTATTGCATCTGCCATTGATCAGTCAACAATGTAAATTATAAAGATGATCCATAATAACACGATAGCATGAAAATAAAATAATAATAATCTCCATAATAATCCATAATCCATAATAATACATGATGTTAAAAAGTCTTACTCATGAAATTCTAAAAGCAGTTATTATTCTTATTGAGGCACAAGTGAACATTGCACTTAATACATTTGATTACTGTTTGGCCCTTACAATTTGGTAGTTTGTAGCGTTGCCGTGTACTTTCAACAACTGGAAGGTGACCCACGCCATCAGAGCGGACTTCCTGTGTCGGAATAGATTTAGCTGGACCTCGATGCCTCTTCTTTTCAAATTCTCTCTCAATATACGATGAAGGCCGCCCCCTCTTTTTCTTGGAGATATTCTTGCCTTGCATGCAGAGTGCCTGTGCAATTGACGTTCTGAAATTAAGCAAATCCTTCTGCTTTTTTCTTGTAACACCCAGTGCATCACAGTCGCGTCGATATAATAACCAGCTGTTTACAATTACCATATCAATAAAAAAAAGAATCTAAGAGTGTATTTTTTCGATCTTATGTGAATCCGGTAATATGCAATTAGTGCATCAAGAGCATCGACACCGCCCATGAAATTGTTGTACAAGCTGATGGTGCTTGGGCATTCTACTGGCACATTCTTTTTTAATTTTTTATCCCATCTTTCTACAGTCGAAACAGGCTGGGCACTGGCAAAAGTGCTGGCAACAATCACTCCTCTGTTGTCAAACCATTTGACTGCTGTTATTTCCACACAGCCTAGAACAACCTTTTTCTCTTCAAATGTTCCTCTTCCTTTCTTCTTCAGGTGTCAAATTCCGATTGCTTAATGTGTACGCCCCGTATTTATCAACAGAGAAACGGACATTCTTTGATGACCTAGACTTTTACCTGTGCTCGTCCTTGCCTGTAGTGGTTGCTGGGGACTTCCATTGCCATCCGGATGAGAACGACATCTTTTCGTCCGGGTCTGTCTACCAGTTGTGCCAGCGAAATGCACTTTTCGATCTTTGGGCGTCTTCTTCCCATTCCAGCCAGTGTGGGTCCTAGGCCGGCCAGGTGGCCGAGAGGGCTAGGGCGTAGGCTTTCTAGTTCTCGAGTCCGCCTGGGCGTGGGTTCGAATCCCGCCGTGGGCATGGATGTTTGTGTTTGTCCCGGACTGCGTACTGTTATAACTGTAAAAGGCGCAAAATGACCTTAGTAGTCGACGCCAAAATTTCTAATCAACCAACCAACCAACCAATGTGGGTCCACCTTTCATCAAGGGCCCTCTGTGTCTACGAGGCTGGACCTTTTTCTCGTAGCCGCCACTATCACTGGTGCTCCGGGTTACATGGAGGTCATTGCATACTCGTTTTCTGACCAATAGTGCCATCAAGTAGTCTTGGAATCCTCCATTCCAGCCTCCTCTGCAGTCCCTACTTCGAAAAATTGGTATCTGAACGTTTCTCTGCTTGACATCGATAAACACAAAGGAATGTTCGTTCAGTTTGTGGAAAGACATCTTCACAACTTGCCTCCGTCGCTAGCTTCATTGGTATCTCTTAAATTCAAGATCCGTCGTTTTTTCAGAAAGATTGCGTTGGTCGCCGCTAGACGCAATCGCCGCCATCTCATCATGCTGCAAGAAATCCTGCGCCTCCTCCGCTGTTCCATCCCGAAGGGGGCATATTCTGATGAAATCCGCCAGGTGAAGAGCGAGATCAACGCTCTAATGATCCGCAGGGCCGCCGACGCAGCTCTCAGGGCCAAACTGTCCTGAGCGTCTGACGTCCGACATATGTCGTTAGCTGCGTTTGCAGAGGAGAGGCGTCAATAAGAAGAGGTGTCATCATTTGGTGGTGGGGAATGAAATACTAGAAACCGACTCTGACATCTTGTCTGCTTTCACTCTCATTTTTCATCATTTTTTGGCCACCCAGCCTTTCCATCCGACGCCACGACGAAGTAGATCGAGGCACTTATACCTTTCACTGCTGATGCTGACCTGTCAATTACCCGTCCCTTTTCCGACGATGAAGTTAAGAAGTTTCTGTCGATGGATGGCCGGTATCATTCCATCCCTGGATTAGACGGCATCCTGTACTCGTTCTTCAATGCGACTTGGAAACTTCTTGGGCCTTTCCTGGTGCAAGTGTTCAATTCGATCCTCAAGGACCCTTCCTCCATCACGTCGGACTTTACCGCGGGGAGAATCATCTTGCTCCCCAAGGTACCGGATCCTGAACTCGTCACCCGGTTGAGGCCTATTACTCTACTTGACACAGAGGTCTTCTCTGGTGTTCTCCAACAACGGCACAAATGCTTCGCTGACAAATTTTTAAATCCGGGGCAATCCTGCTCCATTCCATCTCGCAGGATGTCCGACAACCTGATTACCATCAAATGTGTTATGGAGGAAGCATCTGTGCGTCGCCAGACTCTCGCCGTGCTAAGTTTTGACCAGGAAAAGGCCTTCGACAAGGTGAATCACGTGTTTCTTTTCCGAGTGTTTCACCATCTTCTTCTTCGGAAATTTGCTACGATTATCTCAGCACTGTATGCTTCTGCCACATCATGTGTGGCGATAAATGGCTCCAATTCGGCTTACTTCGAACTGTCCAAAGGCATCAGGCAGGGTGTCCCATCTCTCCCCTCATATACATTTTCTATTTGGAGCCAGTATTGTAATTTCTTAATCGCCACCCAGATGTCCGGGGGTATGATTTGCCAGCTGCTTCCATCAACATCCGTATGCTGGCATATGCTGACAATGTAGTGCTATTTGCATCTGATGCGTATTCCCTGGGCATCTATAAAGAATTCTTCGATCTCTTTAGCACTTCGACGGGAAAGTTCCATCAATCTCGTCATGTCTAAAGGCATCGCTATTGGGAGGTGGACGGTGGACTATCTTCAATCCTTCCCAATAACATGGTGTGAGCATATTACAGTGCTGGGATACGTCTTCTCCTTTCTACCGGACATGGACTCTCGTCAGTGGCAGCAAGAAATTGATAAATGCTTGTATCGCCTTGGCAAGAACTTTCGTTTTACCACCTCGATGTTTGTCAAGGCGATGTTCGTCAAGACGCACATCTTGTCTTTATTGACGTCTAAATGCCTATTCGCCTTACCATCTCCTCAGCTTTTGAAGAAATTGCACGGTGCAGTTGTGGACTGTATTTGAGGGTATGCAGCAGTCTGTCACCCTGTTCGTGCTGAAACTGTTGTTTATCCCCTTTGATGGAGGAGGCCTGGGCCGGTCTAACATCCGATGCTACCTTGTTGCGGCCAGAATGGCTGCTCTGATCCGGGTCTTCCTCCTTCCCCCTCCCCTCTGGGCCAATTTTCTGTTCCTGCACCTGCGTTTCTCTTTTTAAGGTGAATGCGCTGCCAGTGACTATCAACCTACGGTCTCCTGGGTTCTACAATCGTATCCAGCGAGACCTGGCGACATTCATTCCCGTTCTACGTCAGCCAGACCCACAAGACTGGACATTCATTCCCGTTCTTCGTCTATCTTGGTTCTTCTAGCAGGCCGACCGGGGGGCGTCTTCTGACATCGTGCGTTGGCACCCCAAGTATCCATGGCCAGCCATCTTGATGGCCATCAAGACCTTCGCCTTTGAGCAGACGATTGTTAATTTTCAATGGCGTCCGCTACACCATGGATTCTATTCTCTCCAGCGTTTACATCAGTGGGAAGTAGTCGGTTCTACTGGTTGCCTGTTTTGTGAGTCTCCTGAATCCATGGATCATGTTTTCTTCGAGTGCCCGTTCACACGGTCCATCTGGGATCGCCTTTCATCGCATTTTGGTCTGGCTGTCTTCTCCATCAAGTCAGTGCGATTTCTGATGGACTGCTCCACCGGTGCTGCATTTAAGCTGGACCTAGCCACTTCCATCGCCTTTATGAACACAGAGCATTGGCTGGCCCATCAGCAGCGATCTGCTGGTGTCCATCTGCCAGCCTCAGCCTTCTGGAGGAGAGGCGCCTTCCATCTTAGGTCTTTCCTCCAGCTCGAGTGGCCACGGCTGGGCCCAGCTACGTTTCGGAGACGTTATTCGTCATCTCAGCGTCTCTGTATGGTCATCAAATGAGACACGAATAACATCTCGTAACTCTTCACCTTTCCCCTCGACATCGATGACCCACCGGTGGGCGGATGGCCTCTATTTGAGGCGTTTACATAGGCAGTGCAGCCCTTGACGGCTGCCCTTACTCCTACCGCTTGTGCGCCTGGGCACCCTGCCTGTTTTACGATTTAAGGGTGCCCATCTGGAACCATATCATCGGCTCCAGTCCCAACAGTGGGAAACATCATTTACATTGGCCACCTCAGCATTCATTTTCCACTTTGAAATTTTGATAAGCCTTCAAAGATAACTTCTCAGACATTATGGTTTTTTTATTGCAATGGATATGCAAGCTTTTATCTTTTCTCCACATTTTCCACTTCTGCAAATTAAAAACATATATTAAGATTTAAAAAAAACTGTTGGTCTTATTTTATTATCTGCAAAACATTACTTAAGCATACAACTATTTAAAGTTGAATTTCTTATTTATTCTTTCTTCTTAAAAAATTAACACAACGCAGTGTCTCCTTTAAACGATGTTTAAAGCTTAAATTCCACTATACTTGATAAATGACAATCTTTTAACTTTTAAATTTAACTTCACTAATGTTGTGAAGGCAATTTTGTTGAATTAGTTATTTTGATTTTTTCCTAGTAAAAATTTATTTTAACTTTAACTTTAATTGTGAGCATAGATAAATAAATTCAGTGAAAATTTAAAACACTATTTTTGATACTGCTATTAAAGTAACGTTAAACGTACACCGTTACAGCGTAAACGGCAACAGGTTGAACCTAATTAAACAAAAGAGGAACATACATGAAGACTAACGCATGATTGGCTAATTGCTTTTTACTAGTGCCAGCTGTCAATTCACCCAGGTAAACAAAGCCATCCACTTTCAGAGAATTTGAATTGAACTGCCTCTCTTCTCGTGTTTACACCTCATCAAATATAAGCATTCCATTACAACTGTTTTCATTTTAATCAAGGAAAAATTTTTAAATGGCTTCAACAGCATATTTGTTTATTCCATAGCGGCATTTCATGCCTTTCAACAAGTTCCTTAAGAGAGATAGCGAGAGAAGAGGCAATAAATCGTGATTCAGACAGTCATAAGTAAACATATCTGATTCCCGTTTTCTTTTTCCATTTGTCATGCTTTCTCAACATGGCATCTATTATGAGTATTTGTTTTTTATTCAGAAGTTCTGACGTTTGGAATTTCACAGCATTTTTTTTTTACCAGTTCTTTTTTCAATGCAATGATCCTGGCCTTTAGCCACTTTTAATTTATTACGGGTCCTTATAAAATTCCTGTTTTGATTATGTAAGTTTTTACGTAAAGATGCTATAATATGTTCACAATCTGAATTGTTTGTCATTGCAACCGAAACAACTTTGTTCTGATTAACATCATCTCACAAGTTAACCTATCAGAATTTTCGGGTTTATTTTCAAGTAATTTCAAATAAGGTGTTCTATTTCTGTTGGGGAGGTTTACGATTCTTAACAATTTTTGAAAGATATTTAGGAAGATTAGGGAATATATGTGGTACTGCACCTGCTTTTAATTTCCATTTTACTCTTGGAAGTATAACAGTTTCTCCATTGACAGTAAACACGTCTACTTTTATTTTCATATTTTCCGAAAAATGAGAATCACACACATAAGATCTTTTAGTGAGATTTCGGTTTTTCCTGGGTATTGCTCGGATCCATTTTTTAAAATACGTTTCTTCACTTGGCGGGGAAAACAAATGATATCCTTTTGACTGTCCATACCCCGTCCTACAGCCCAGCAAGAAAAAGTCGGCCTTTTAAAATAACCAATACTGTTTTAAACTTAAAACACAATATATAAAGTAACAAACAACACAGTAACACATTATCAACAGCGCATCGCACATAAATGCTAAACAAATAATATATTCAATTGAAACTTAACAGGAAATGTGAAATAGCCATATGCAGTAAGCAGACGACGCGTTGAACTTTGGTCGGTAAAGACAGCAGCGCTACTAGTTCAAACTTCCGCCGCTCGCCTAATTTTTAGCATTGGTGAATCACACTTACTTATTCTGTTCATTATGCAATTACTAATGTAATATTTTGTTCGATCTAAAAGGAAAAGAATCCTGAATAATAATTTGGCTAAATTCAACGTAAGTTTTTCATCTATGAAGCATATTCCTATAATATATTTGCTTCGGTAATGTGGTACCCTGTGTTTCTGGAAAACTCTCCAGAACCAACCCACACTGAATAATAAAGATTTGTGGACTTAAATTAAAGCATGGCTTTAACTCAAAATTATTTTGGTCTAGCCACCACAGCCATAGGTTGGCTAAGTCAATTTACAGGTAACTCTCAAAACCAGAGAGCTAAAAAAATAGCAACACAAAACTGACCTTCGTGCATCAGGTGGAAATCTGAAGAAGTTTAATTTTTTTCCTTCACCTTGATGGTTTTACAAAATTTTGCAGCACAAAATCTTCCTGACATTTTAAATTTAAAAGATGTCTCTGATGAATACGTCTCTGAATATTGGAGATCAAAAAGAGAAAGCGAAGAGAGCATAGCAAACTTCAGGCAGTAACCGCTAGGCATAGTAACTACCACAGTTAAATCAAAGAAGATAAGAAAGGAAAACCGGACAATCCTCCGTTTTAAGTGATTCGCCCAGCTTTCTTCGCACATCACGTTATTTTGATATAGTTTGCTCCGTAAACACCTCCTAAAGAGAAAGCCTCTGCATGGAAACTGTCATACATTGTTACATCATCATAGTAGTGCAAATTCAGGGCTTATTATTGGTAGAAATACGAATAACAATGCATTACTATGATGAAGTAACAATGTATGACGTTTCCGTGTAGAAGCTTTCTCTTCAGGAGGTGCTGGGTCCGTTCGTTGGAGGGCGTAATTATCGTATATTAAAATAAAGAGAAATGATGTTAATTATTGAAATAAGTTATGTATTTAATAAATAAATAAAAATTATATTTTGCATTTCGTAAACGTTGTTCCCTTTAATAAATCGAAACTGTGTGAAATCGAAACTGTGTGAAATCGAAACTGTGTGAAATCGAAACTAAAAATGTTTGATTCCACTTAGCTCTTCGATTGTCTCATAACGGTTCGAAAAGCAATATGTAGCTGATTCAAATGAAATATGTCATTGGGACGCTGGCGTGCAGCTCCAGGTTGTTTCAACAGTCGAGTCATTGTAAATGTACGTGTATAAATCATTGCTGACATGCTCAGTTTAAGTTTTGTAATTTTAATCTTTTATATTCGTCAGTTTAAATTTGTATGTTTGCTGAAGTTTCTATTGTTTTTTACTTTGGTTAGATTGTATTTTTGCTCTGTATTAGTTGTGTGGTGATTATATTTGTTATTTCTTGTAAATTTTTTCATCCATTCCTGGATGTAATAAATAATTCCTGTCTTACTTTTGTTATTGTTGTGCCAGAATCTGATTAAACGTTGAAGTTATTACTCACATTAATTATTAATTATATAAATTATTACATTCCGGTACTTCAATTTTATTTGAAGTTGTACTTTATTGATTTATAAATATACAATTTTTGTGATATCTATATACAGGGTGATTATAATTAAAGTTACGATTTCAAAAATCGATAATTTGAAAACTACTCGTCAGAATGACCTGATATTTTAGCAGAACAATAGTGAGGCAATGGAATTTTGTTTGGCGAAGTAAAAAAAATAGTTCCAGAATCTGCCGCTAGATGGCGCTGGCAGGGTTCACATTGTCTGGAGATATGCAAATTACTAATACGTTCCCCGACTTAAACTCGTGTGATTTCTGGCTATGGGGGTACCTGAAGAATGTTGTTTACATCAGGCGGATTGAGAATCCAGCCGACTTGAAGGCTAGCATCACACACCACATCCATTGCATCAGTACAGATACCTTCCGACCTGTTGTGGAGCATGCCATTTTGCGCTTCCAATTAGTAGCAGAACAAGGCGGAGGGCATATCGAACAAATTCTGCCTTAATCATCAGTAAGATGTTTGTTCCATGAAGCTCTGGTTTTTTTGGCATTATCAATGTTGTCGCTGTAAACACGTATTCTTGTCTTTACGCTAATGAATTTTTCGTAAACCCCTGAACTCTCTTGTTTCCTTTTGGCTAACAATATTCCTGTGTTTAACGAATCCATTTTTGGTTTTCCCCCTGACTTTACTTTGCCAGCGCCATCTATTGGCAGATTTTGGAACTATTTTTTTTCCTTCGCCAAACAAAATTCCATTGCCTCACGATTGTTCTGCTAAAATGTCAGGTCATTCTGACGAGAAGTTTTCAAATTATCGATTTTTGAAATCGCAACTTTAATTATAATCACCCTGTATATAAAACTGAATATATGTATGTATGTATGTATGTATGTATGTATGTTTGTATGGATATTTCTCTCTTATGCAAATCTACAGTTTTATTCTGATCTGGATGAAATGGTGCACATATAACCTTCAAAGCAGGAAGAAGAGCACTGTCTACCTGATATTTCTCAAAAAAAATTATGGTACCCCCTATTTGTACCTTAATGATACCATCTTTACATTTTAGTGCTAACATGTGGCATGTATTATTTCAAAAATTCGTAACGATGTGTCTTGCATGAATATAACGAGTAATTAATGATACTCTATATTGGTTTAGTAGCACGTGCTCGATGGTACCATATGGTACCTTTGGAAACGTTCAGTGCTAAAACATGGCATATAATATATCAAACAACTCATAACGACGAGTCATGCATCAACTTAACGAGTAATTAATGATACTCGAAATTGGTTTAGTAGCACGTGCTCTATGGAACCACATGGTATCATTGGAAACTTTCAATACAAAGATAAGGCATGTAATATATCAAACATCTCGTAACGATGTGTTGTGCATGAGTATAAGGATTAATTAATGATACTCTATATTGGTTTAGTAGTACGTGTTCTATGGAACCATTTGAAACTTCACTACGAAGACATGGTATGAAATAAATTAAACATGTCGTGGCAATGCTTAATATCGAGTAATTAAGTATTTTATCCGTAATCAGTATTTATCCGAAGAATAATACTAACAGGCATGTGCTGTAATGCACATGATGTTTCACTTTTTACATATATGCAAAGACATACCATTTGTGTTAGAGCGTACTCTATTGGTGAATATTTGGACTAAAATTTTATATTTAATAAATGTCAAGGACATCATTTGAGTTATTCGTAATAGAACTTTTATCTCATTGGACCAATAGAATGCATTTTACAGCCCTCTGAAGTGGGAATCTTATTAATTGCTAAGCCTGAATATATTACTTAAAGTCGATTACAATCGTCATGAAAGTTCTCACTTCAGACATGCGGTCTTAAGCACACACGAGGTAAACGTGCAACGAGCAACGCCGGGTAAAACAACTAGTTGTATATAAATATATTTTTATTCACTTTGATTTTTTTATTTTTTTATTGTTAGTAAATTATTTCTTTAATTATTTAGGAATTGTCCTAAAAAATCTGTGTGTGAATTAAGATGCGTAAATTAATTTAAATACTCACGAGTTAATAAGATGAAGAAATATCTTACAACGAAGAGGTTGTTTGAGGCTAATTGAAGACATGTAAAGAGAAAGGGTGCTGGGAGAGTAGAATTGTGTTTGCTCCTACTGCTAGCTAGTAATGGCGCTAATGAGAGGCATCGTTTTCTCCTATGGGAAAACGTGAATTTTCCGGTCTTCCTTTCTTATCATCTTTGGTCAAATCACGTTGCGCAAACAGGAAGTAAACAAACAACCAAGCAACTCCTATTTCCTGTTCGAAACTGAAACTACTGAAACTACATAGACTCCATCTGACAAACTGAGCAACCTTGATGAGCCCGTTGTGTGCTGGGAGCCGTGAAACACATTACAGGAAGTAGAGGCTAATGCCAAGTCTCGTTTTACAAATGTCTCTGTTTTAATCAACGATATAAAATCAGTAGATCGCTTATGTGGCCGCCCATCTTTGGGGCAATTTGAAGGCGACGAAAAGTGAAACTAATCTCTATTCTTAGTGTAGGCGCCATTAGTGGGGTTGGCATAACAACATCGCCAGCCAAAGCGCCATTACTATATATCCGCTTTTTCGCCAGCTGAGACGCCTCCCCCCCCCCTCCACCAACATTGTGCTTGCAGTCTGAAATTTCTTATGCGATCTCTCCCAAATTTAGATGCTTTTTATGTCAAATATTTTCGCATTATCTACACGAATAAATGCGGTATATAATTTTATAATTACCTCTAAACAATCTTTCTGGTATCACTGAAATGACGGTAAATGGTTGGATATATATAATCAACCAATCATGATATGAAAGACCAGGATAACATGAGAAAAACATTCTAAGACGCAGAAAATAAAAATACACCTGTGAAAGGTTACTGGTGAACCTTTAATATATATCTTTTATTACAATTTAAAGCTGAACAAGAAATCGGCATTGTGTTTGGGTGTGTTTATCTACGCAAAATTTCACATATACAGATCGATAGAAGCCATTTTTTGCCAACCAAAGCAATGGCCGCCAGACTTTCAAATGGGGACGCAGTGGTGGCCCTGAAAGCAGCTCATGAGCGACCTACTGAATTTATATCGTTGGTTTTAATCACGGTCTATAGATATTCATGGTCATCGAGCTTCAGCCATTTTCCATTGTTTCGCAGGTGCCGCATACATCGCA
Source organism: Rhysida immarginata (assembly GCA_023313115.1). Taxonomy (NCBI): domain Eukaryota; kingdom Metazoa; phylum Arthropoda; class Chilopoda; order Scolopendromorpha; family Scolopendridae; genus Rhysida; species Rhysida immarginata. Next base: position 12,155 of record JAHWFO010059409.1, read on the forward strand.
CTATTCCCGACCGCAACCTGCGATAGAGATTTTCATTGGAACTGAATACGAAAGTAAAGTTTCTGTCTGCCTGTAGGGTGGCGCTGCAGGCGCAGTTGGGCAGATTGTACATGCAGCGCCACTTTTCAATAGAGTTCCCGCCCTACCGGAAGCAAGAAACTTTATCGGATACAGAAGGGATCATAATACTGTGCTTATTTACAATGTGTGTAGTGGCCTTACAGTATAAGAGATGGACAATAGAATTACCAACTAATTTCGCCATTTATTCCCGGCTTTGTCAAGGTACACAACAATCGACAATAGACAATCGAACAGTGAAGTGTACATTTGTTATGATGGGACGAAAGCAGCGCTTTCACAAAGCTCATCTAACCAGAATAAACTCCAAATGAAATACACTGAGGTAGTCAAGAAGCCTAACCAACCCAAGCGGTCTTCCATATTAAAAAAGAAAATAAGATTGACGATTGTCTGAAACAAAAAAAAACAAAAAACAAAGAAATAAAAAAAAAAAATACAAGGAAAAAAAAAAAAATAAGATTATCACATCTTCCAGTAGTCTGGGAAAGAGACGTTGCTAATATCTTCAAAATTGATGTCAAGAACGTGCCTCGGTTTACGATACTTCGTATGCCAGTTCATATTCATTGAGTTCTCCAGTATCCCTTTCACAAGCTTATTGTCGTGAGTCTTCATCTTCTGTATCATAATCAAAAGGAGATCCTGTATAAACTTACCGATATGGGCCATGTTTAAATCGAGGTGGATGGATTGGTTTTTCACCGTCCTTCTGTCCAGCTGGGCAATGGTCCTCAGGGTAACATTCTGGAATGACTGTAGTTCACTCCATCTGCTTTTACAGATAGTCGCCCACGCAGGCATGCCATAGAGGAGTATGGTCCGGATAATCGATTTGTACAGAAGTAGCTTGTTGTCAATGCTGAGGGCGCTGTTGCGACCCATAAGAGCTATGATACTGTATTTAGCCCTCTTCGCTTTGTTCAGAGCATAGGACATATGCTGGTTCCATGAGAGTCTTGAGTCAATGATAACTCCCAGGTACTTGTAGTTGTCCACCCAGTCCAGTTTCTTATTAAACAGAACAAGAGAATCTGGGGGATGCTTGAGCTTCCTATTGAGGTACAAAGCCTTGCACTTTCCGACGTTAAGGTTCAACTTCCAGCAGTTAAACCAGTCTTCGAACTGCTTCAAGGCGCACTGCAGCCGAGTGATAACGTGAGCCGGCTGGTGTGCCCATGTCATAATGGCAGTGTCATCCGCATAACAATACAGATTACAATTATCGGGTTTTGGGAAATCATGTACAAAGTAATTAAATAGCATAGGCCCGAGGACAGAACCCTGAGGGACACCGGCCTTTACAGCACGGGGTGTGGAAAGATTTTCTCCAACCTTGGCTTGATAGGATCTGCCGTCAAGAAAGGATTTCACCATCAAGATCAAATCGGCAGGGAACCCGTCTCTGATCATTTTGTAGACAAGGCCCTCATGCCATACTTGGTCAAAAGCTTTACTGACATCGAGAAATACCACCCCACAGTACCTGGATAGGTTCAGGGGGGTGCTCAGGTCTTCAACGAGCCTCCATATCTGCATCGGACAAGAGTGGGCAGCACGAAAGCCAAACTGCTCTTCCCGTAAAAGGTCATTTGCTA
>JAHWFO010059419.1:0-22187 GCA_023313115.1 Rhysida immarginata
ATTTCCCATGTACAGTTTTCAAATTTCATAATCTGTTTCCTGGGGGGAAAAGCCCGGTCGAGTTTATTAGCTTTTCAGGGTAACGACTCATTCATTCTCATTAATTTTCCAAATGTAGGCCCTACTGTTTTCTAATAAGTATGGTTTTTGTCCACATCGGCTAGCCATACCTTTCACTTTACCCAATCGATAAAGGGGGCAGGGGATGAGATTTTTTCACCGGGTTTTTTGCTAAACCCACATTTTACATGATGCTCTACAACTTTCTAAATGACACATGGGGTCTAACCCCTACCCCTACAAAATTAAAATTTTCAAAATTTACCCCTTCACGAAATGTTTTTATTCTGAATTAGGGGACATTAAAACCAAATAATCAGTATTCATTTTCCCCTAATCTGTTCCCCTTGAGTCGTTATTTGGACCTAAAGACGGGACACCAATTATGAAACACTGTATTATTTTCAAAAAAATGTTTTAGTTACTAGTCATAAATTTCAACAATTTTTTGCAATGATTATTTTAGTTTTTATAAAATTAAAAAAATGTAATTGTATTGTGACAGAGCGCCCGCCGTCGGGTCCCAATGTTGTTTTGTGACGCAACGGCACCACGCTCTACACGTAATCTTATGGCTAAAGCCTCCGCTCACCTTCCCTCTTTACTAGGTAAATAAAATAAAGTCCTCCCTTTTTTCTTTTGGTCTTAATACCCCAGTTTCAATCAGAATGATCGTATAGTGGTTTCTTTCTTTCCTTTTAGCTTCTGTCTAAACCCATATCAAAATAAATAAATAACAGAGGGGTGAAAGTCTCGGAATCCTCCCAAGCAGCGTTCCCTCCCTGCAAACCAAACCTTAACTTCTCTGCTTACACTTAAATTAAACAACCCACTGAAAGTACTACCCTTTTCCCTTCCTCACCTTCTCTTAAAAAAAAAGAAAATTATGGTTCAGATCTCAATCGCACCCACTTGCTTACCTATCAGGCAACCCCAAATAAAATAGCAATAAAGGAAAATCAATAATCTCCTACATAAAACACTTACACAAATATGTATAATTATATAAAAACAACCACTTTTATTAAACAGCATATCAATACAACCATATAAGTTACAATTCACTCTCACCTTCCTAGGATTATCTTCTCGCATTAACCATAAACCCATAAGACCTTATTCTTTAGATGACTAACAAAACAGCTATATTCATTGACTCCCCATTATATTTATTATTTCTGACTGATCTCTCTCTCTACCTTTTGCTATCTTCAACTTATAACTTAATCATATACCTAATTCGTAGTTCCCGAGCAAGATCTCCTTTCTTAACCTTCTAAAGTACTCCAAACCCTGTTTCACGAGTCATTAATCACATAATACAGTCTTAACGTTCCGCGCAGGCCTGATATTAAAGTTATTCACTTATCTTTAAGGCCCGCATCACAGTTGGGCATAACGTGCGCCTTGAGTCCCTTGAAAAGGTCTCAAAACGCCCGAGTCTCTGAAAAGGTCTCAAAAAGGAATCACAGTTGGTCATAAGCGCGTCAACGGAGGGCGAATGGACTCGCCGGATGTGAGCCGCGAACGAGGTGGCTTATCAAGAAGAGTCCTTTCAAGAGTCTTTCAACATGACGGCGTATGAAAACAGTGAACGAGTCACGCGTGTGATGAATACTTTGGAATTTCTGGGTGATCGTCGTATTCGAGACCGAACAAATCCGATAGAAGAGTACGACGAGCAGAGTTTTCGAATAAGATACCGTTTGTCGAAAAATACGGTGATGCTCGTAATGGCAGAAATCTTCGCCGACTTGCATTGCCCTCGAGGAGGCGGCGCTCTGCCTCCGCTACTGCAGTTCCTCGTGGCGCTGCGCTTCTTCGCAACAGGTAAAAATGCATCATTCTAAAAAATTTTTTTTCGTTTAAAATTAATTTTCTGAATGGTTTTGTACCCTATTGCAACCAGGATGCTTCCAGTTGATGGCCGGGGATCTCTCCGATTTACCGCAGTCATCTGTGAGCAATATCATCAGACGTGTGGCGAGGGCACTGGCAAGACGGCGAGCGGCCCATATCAGATTTCCGGACGCGGGTACAGCCGTGCGTATACGGACGCAATTCAGTGAGGCGGCCGGTTTCCCAGGTGAATTGTTATATTTAATTTAATTTTTATTCATTAATGAATTAAATTGGGGTTACTTTTAAAGATAATTATTCGTTAGAAGTTTTAACTCTAATTTTAAACGTACAAATTTCTTTATTTTAATAATGTAGGTATGAAGTTGATTTAATTAAGTTAATTGAGTTCTACAAAGATAAAGTGCAAACAATTGAAAGAAAGAATGCTATTTCACTATGTATTAGACTATACTGTTCCTATGACTTTTATTTAATTCATAGGCATGAGACAAACATAAAAAAGCCAAATCATTTGCATGACACCCATCAAAATAAACCTATTATGAAAATTGTGGGTTTATTCATCTGCTGTACATTATAGAATAATGAAAAATACAATTAACATAAATAAAAGGAAACTAAAAGGAGGACTGGTGTTTCATTATTATCATTATTATTATTAATATTATTATTTATTTATTTATTTATTTATTTTATTGTTTTTTTTTCATTATCATGTATTATACATCCAATTTATAAGCCCACAATTATTATACATCACAGACATAAGCATATGATTCCAAAAATCACATAAAAAATTGTTCTTCCCCTTTCTTGATGCGCTGATGAAGGAGTGTGTTGTTTCCAAAAAGTTCTGCCACCTCTTTGTTTATTGATGTAAACAAATTAAAATTTTGTCTCTTAATATTCCTTTAATTTTTTTTCCTTTGGAGAATGCAATTATAAGTTTGTTTTTTTTCCCCAGGTGTGGTCGGTGCAATTGATTGCACGCACATCTGTGTCCAGCGCCCAGCCGTCACGGACCCAGAGATCTTCAGAAACCGCAAGGGCTACTTTTCGATAAATGTTCAGGCTGTCTGTGCTCCTGACCTGACTTTCACGAGTATTGTTGTGAAATGGCCAGGGTCTGTACATGACAGCCGAATATTTGAAAATAGCTACTTGCGTTCGCAGCTGGAAATTGGGGCCTATCCAGCATATTTGTTGGGAGATTCAGGGTATTCCTGTCTCCCAATACTACTCACTCCAGTTCTGCAACTCACATCACTGGGGCAGCGCAGGTAATCTATGAACTGCTCGTATGTTTGAGTGCTGAAGAAGGAAACGCACATGTCCAAGTTACCTGATGAAAGAACCCATCTCCTTTATACGACTTTTCTCTTTAGTTTATGACAATGCAAAGCCTCAACTGAAATTTTAACTGAACGGACAAATACTTTTGACTCCACAACAAAAAGGAGATGGGAATTTTCAAAACTTGACCAACAACATGTCTTTGCTTCATAATGCATGTAACTTGACAAATCATTTTCTATTTACTTTCCTTTTTCTGTGCTCCACTAACTCTATTTTAATATTACAGATATAACAATGCGCATGCAACAACCCGGAATGCCATTGAGCGTGCCTTCGGGATTTGGAAGAGGCGTTTCGGCTGTCTAGGTTTGATGCTGCGTTTGAAGTTGCAGACAAACCTATCCGTAATACTGGCATGTGCTGTATTGCATAATATTGCAATACGGCACAATGACCAGGCTATTATGGCTGAACTTCCAAACCAAGGTGCAGCCGAACTGGAGGAGGAAGCAACCCCACATCCAGTGCAGGATAATTCGACTGCCGCTGGGCGGCATTTTCGAAACCAGTTAATTGCACGATATTTCTCTTAGGTGAGCATGTAGCAGAATCAAATAAAATATACTCTGAAATCTTAAGATGAAAAAAATAATAATAATTTAATGGTTACTGTTTGACAAGACATAAAAAGTTGATAAAGAAATAAAAATTAAAAAATAGTACAAAAAACACATGCTCTATTACCGACATTCCTATATGTTTGGGATAGCTATGAATAACAATAAGCTAAAAAGATAAGTGACAATAACAACCAAAATGTGAAAATGCATAAAGCCAAAGTATAATTTCCAGAATGTTTGTATAATCAGTTCCGTTTAAAATGACGAATCAACTATGGATAAAACAAATGTACACATTATGAAAACTCTTGTGCTCAAAAGAGGTTTTTTTTCCTATCTATTTAAATTTCAACCAAAGAGTGATCATCATTTAAAAAGAATACAAAACAGTAATGGCTGATGACCGCTTGTTGGTTGAAATGTACATAGAAAGGGAAAAATAACATCTTTTGAGTGTAAGGGGTTTCATAGTGTGTACATTGTTCTGTGTCCAAAGTTGATTAGTCATTTCAAACGCAACTGGTTATACATGCAATTCTGAATATTCTATTTTGGCCATGTGTATTTTTACATTTTGATGTATATTGCCCCTTAAGTTTTTAGCTTAAATGTTATTCATAGCAATAACATCAGAAGGTTATGAGGACAATAGAGATTTTTTTTTTTTTTATTTCAATCACTTGCCCTCCTCATCTTTTAAAAGGAACCGCTTTTGTAGTTCCAATATCTCCATTTTTTTTTGAAATACTAGTTCTTCAAATTCCATTTTTTTGTTAAAAAGCATCCGCTGCTGTTCTATTTTTTCTTTTAGGGCCTGCTCCCTGAGATCCTGGTTTGTCTTCTCCCACAACAGGACCTGTTCCTGAGCCCGCGAAAGCCGCTGCCGACGTCTGACAATTATTGGTGTTGGTGTCTCGCTGTCTGGTAATTGCAGCTGTCTCCCTGAAAGACAAAAATTGAAATACATTTTAACTCTCATCTTTAGTACAATTATAAAGTCTAAAAAAAATTAAATTAATTCAATAGTCATTTTAGCACTTGTCATAGAGATCAATGTACTGCGACATGATCACATTATAAAAGCTGCTGCCGGTCGAGAAAGGCATGCAGTTTTCACTTGTTCATCACCACAGAAATGCAAGCTGCCGATGCGCACCTTAAATAAATCCAGGTACAGGTGGTAGCCACTAGACCTGAGGTCCGGACCGTAAGGCGAGTGTCAAGTTGTTCCCAACTAATCAACTTTTGTCTGGGATGATGAACAACATGACCACCTGCCTTACATCCAGTGGTTATCACCTGTTCCGGGATCTAAAGAAGTTCAACTGTGGCCTGAATTTCTGTGATGATGAAAAAGTGAAAACTGCATGACTTTATTCACCGGCGTGAGCTTTTATGAAGTCATCCTGTGGAAGTACAGTGAGGGCTCTGACAAGTGCTTAAATAAACTTTGAAACAATGTGGAAAAATAGTTAAAGGTACAAAGAATCTTGTCAAGATAAAAAATTTTAAATACATATAGTAATTTTGTATTCGAAAATTGTTCTTTCTTTAAAAATGACACTCGTATATTTGTGACAATACCCTCTTGTTGAAGATCTATAATGTGTTGTTCATGTACATTGTTTGATATTTCTGTTGAATAAAGGAATGTTATGTTAATGTATCTAATTTCTGTTTTTTGTTCACGTTTATATAATTATATAATACCAGTGACTGGTTCAATACCTGGCGATGTCAGCCCAACCATTGGGTCCGAGTTTCCAACACCTTGAGCCAACACTTCATATGTCAAAGTGACGGGGGTGTCAGCGGCATCCATGCTGGATCGACTTCTGCCGGTTCCAGATTCAAGAGCAGTATCAGATGGGACAGTCCCTGCTCCATGTTCAGCCGATTCAGCTGGAGCTGGAGCACCTTCTGTTTCTGTAACTGTAAAGACAACGTTACAAAAAAGAATTGTCTAAACATTCAAGTATTTATTTAAAAATGCACCTACTGATGTCCCACGAATGAAATACGTTGTCTTCATCTTCCGGATGCTCCAGTGGCTGAATCTGTGAAGGAATCATGGACGCCACCTGTAGTGTTTCCTCCGTCACTGCAGGTGTTGAGTCTCGGCCCCTTCCCGTCTGATGTATCCGTCTACGTTCCTCAGTGATCTAAAAAGCATTAATAAAATACATTCATTATTTGTAATGAAGATTGTATAATGAATATAATTTTTATTAAAGATTGTGCAAGTAAAATAATTGCAATTTTTACTGCAAGCAATGTTCTGAAATGGACACTCGTTTGATTAATGTATTTGTCACAAGTTAGCATTTCATTCTATTTCAGTGTAAGGCTGTACAATGCCATTGGCTCATTCAAAAATTGAAAAAGCATACTAGGTAGCTACAGTTTTTACAAATTGGTTTCATACAATTTTAAATGAATTTCATACATTTTTAAATAGATTTAATACGATTTCAAATGAATTTAATACTCTTTCAAATAGATTTCATACATTTTTAAATGAATTTAATACAATTTTAAATGAATTTAAAACGATTTTAGATAAATGTAATGTGTGTAAATAAAGCTTAATTACTAAATACTCTAAAAATAATTTTTTTACAGTTTTTACAAATTGGTTTCATACAGTTTTACATGAATTTTATAATTTCTAAATAGATTTAATACAATTTTAAATGAATTTAATAAGCTTTCAAATAGATTTAAGACATTTTTAAATGAATTTAATACGATTTAAAAAAATACAATGCGTGTTTTAATTTCGTGTACATGTTATTTAATTTCTAAATATAAAATCTATTCTATATTAAAAAAAAAAAAAAAAAAAAAATTATTGAAACCTTGATTTAGTAAATGTAATTCATTTTCGCAAGGTTCTCCAGTCGAATTGGAATCAGAAATAAACCCGTCGTTGCTTAAATGTACCAATATTTCCTGTGCATTCATATTTTCATCTGTTTCATCTGATTTTACAAACGAGAAATGTAACTAATCTTACCAACACCTTGATCACTCGTCTGCTTTGGAAATGTTTGTCGTTAGGTGAAGCATTTTTACAATAGTACAGGTAAAATAGTCGTAAAAATTATCGGTAGGTGTACAGTAATATAAATTTATAAAATTTAAAAAGAGTTTTAGTAATAAATTTTAAAAAATTAATTTGAGTATTTGAGAGTGATTAAACTTTATTTACACATATTATATTCATTTAAAATCGTATTAAATTCATTTAAAATCGTAATACATCTATTTAAAAATGTATGAAATTCTTTTAAAATTGTATGAAACCAATTTGTAAAAACTGTAAACTAAATTTGATAAATTCACAGGGTTGATATAAGCATTTTTAATCTAAAATTAAACGTACGTAATTAAAATTAAAATGTACTTTCAATACTTTTGACAATTTGTGCATTAAAAAAAAAAAATCCCTCGCCTGGAAACATAAAAAAAAAGTGCTGGATTGGAATTTTTATAATGCACAAGAACTTTCATTAAATTTAGGAAGGCATAACGAATTAGTAACGAATGAAGGGCACGTCTACTTTGTAATAACGTTAATGAATTAAAAACGGTTTATCAAATTCGATTTCAGTTCGCAGCGTGTGTCATTTCTTTGTCTATGCTATTCAGGAAAAATTTTCACATAAATTATAATTAATATACTAAAATGATCATGCAAGTACTTACATCTTTCTTGGTCCTCATCTTCATATTCTTCAGGCATTTTTGCAGCTGGGCTGGCGTCCTTAACGTAACTCCTGGCTGGCAATTAAATTGCTTAGCGATTTCAGCCCAGCAGTTACGTTTTGACGCGGCAGACACCTGGTCCGTTTTTTTGTTTTCCACGATGTCCATATTTCTTTGATGAGCGAGCGTAAAAGGTCCCGCTCAAGGGACGAGAAGACCGGCGCTTTCTTGGATTGTACGGTCGATTTTTGTTTTGGTTCCATTTCCATCTCCATTGCTCTCTTCGAAGTGCGTTGTTCGAATGAAGAAAGGAGTAAAAATTAGATATAACCGCCACACAAAACTCGCACCTTGTTGATAAATATACACACACGTGTGAAAGCACATGGCGAGCCTCGATGGCGTCGCCGTCGCCATGACTACGCGAGAATTTCCAGAGAGCACGCCTACAAATTTGCGTCACTTCCGTCTCACATCTTGCTGGCGCCGTGGTTCACTTCAGCCGGTGCCTGTAGGGGAGCTGTGATGCGAAAGGACTCGGGAAAAGGACTCGCGCTCAAATGCAGCTCTACCGAGCCAGCGCGAGAGTCCTTTTTGAGTCCTTTAACTGTGATGCGGGCCTAACTGACACAGTCTCAGTCCATCTGACGATTCCAGCGGCGTTCATATCGTCCCTACTTGTGCTCCTTGGACACCGTTGTCGCTACCGCCTCTTGTGTCGTTGTTGGTTCCGTCCGTTCGTCTCTCACTCGTAGTCACTGCATCTGGGGCTGCGCTACGTGGTCAGGCCTTACTTGCTATACCGATCCCGTGCCCACTACTTCTCAGCTTTCTACCAGTGGCTTACTACGAAATCGGTATTGCAGGTTGAACACACCTAGGTACCCCGGCATAATGCGCATAAGCTCGCTGTGGCCGTGCACCCCTGTGTTCGGTCCCCTGCTGCAAAGGCTCCTGACCGCGTTCGCTTACCCACGCCTGCTCCGTGCTCGTCATGCGGGCTCCGTTAGGCCATGGATGAAGAAAAGATGGATGGGACACTCCATTGCCGTCCTCAGTGAGTTTGATTTTGGGGCGACATCTGGAGCTTTGCGTAGTACTAAATATAATCATCTGCTTAGATTGATTAATAAAATTAAAAATAGACTAAAAACAATAAAATAAAAAATATAAAAAAACTTGCTAAGCACACTTTTATCTTAAAAAGCTACTTAATATATGAATTTATTTTTTAAAAAATTTCTAGTACTACGCAAATCGAAACGATGGTGGTGAAGTTTAGGTTTAGTACTACGCAAAGCAGAAACTGAAACTATTTTTCTTTATTTCCCAGACAGATTTGGTTTAGTACTACGCAAATCCACAGAGAGCGCCACTGAAAAAAAACTCACGCTCGACGCATAGGAGTGTCCCATCCATCTTTTCTTCATCCATGGTTAGGCCTACCCGGCCTACTGCGTGGCTCGTGCCGTGGTCCCGTCCGTCTCTTTTGGGGTCGTTGGCTGATGGCAGGTCTCTGTTTTTTCTCTTCTCTGCTACTTGCTGTCGACCGTCCTGTTTGAGTTCTCTCTCTCTTCTATATCTGCTATCTCAACCTTTTTTTACACTTTTCCTCCTTTCCGCTCCCACTATGACCTTGACCACTATTGTTGTAAATTTTACTTTCCAGGAACTTTTCCTTCTTTCGCTCGTTGTCACGGCAACACACCCCTTCCCTCTCTTGCTCATTGTTTAAATCTCCCGTTCTCTAATCCCATCGCACAAAAGCAGGCTCTAGGCCTACTTTTCCCAACTTGTCTTTATTACAAAATTATTCAACGAGTATGTATAGAGAGAGATCGCCAAAATTATTATTATAGATATAATACTTTTACATCCTTCTTTACTAATATTTCGAGCCGAGAGACCAGTCAATCACCTTGAGTTCGATTGAGTCTTATCCTTGTTTCTTTTCCCTTTCTTTTTTTGTAAGCCTTATGCCCCGCGAAATTATTCATTAATAAAGTATTTTTAAAACTCCTTCAATTCCTTTCCATTCCTTGATATTTCTAAGTTCCCACCACGCGATCCTTTTCTATTGCTCTGTTTCTTTGCGCCCACAATTCTACTTTTGCTAACACAGATATGCTTATCTTGCATATCTGTAGTGTCAGGTCGTGTACGATAAATTAATATCGTGCACGCCCCGTCACAGTATAAATAAATATTAATGCAAGGTAAAACTTTTTGAATGGTTATGGTATAAATTTCTTGTAATATATTCGGTTTTACCTTGTGAAATAGATGACAATCTCAAAAAAAAAATTCTATACGAAAAATTTAATAAACGGAAACTGAAATGATTATTCAAAGAAATTGAAGCAAGAAGAAGGAAGCATAAACAACTTATGGTGAATATTATAAGATAATATTGAATATTTATTCTAAAAAAGTAATAACAAATGGATATAAGGAAACACAAATTTCATTTTTCTTTCTTTAATATTTATTTTCATTCTAAACAAAATGAATTTGGGCTGATTTACAAAATACTATTTCTGGATGAAACGTATGATATCAAAATTAATTAAAAGTCATTCAGTATTAAGGCACGGCATACTACCATGGCATCTACTATTGCATTGCCTACCGTCCTTTTTACATATACATCTTTTTATTCAGCAATATATTTTAGACGATTTGCAAGAACACTTAAAGTATCCTTACTCTCCGGAACTTTGTTTAACAGCTTCTCGCAATGTCAGTTCCTTCGTAAAGTCAATTTCCTTTTCGTTTAAAAAAGTTAAACGACCCTTCTTGATATTCTCGATTCCGTACCAATTTTTTACAATTCCATGTTTGCATCCTATTTGATATAAACCATTTTTATCAGTGATAACAACGCCTACGAGATTTTGTGGATCGACTGGCCCCCTGCCAACCTTTAGAATAGCTAAAAGGATACAATATCCTACCGCCAACGCGGGCAATTTCTAAATCTCGATTGCTGTTGTACGCTCGTGTAAACGCTCGTGTAAGGTTAACATTCCCCGTTTACGCCACCCATTACTCATCAAAAGTGGCGCCATCATTAGGCCGTGAATCTGGCTAATAGCTAAAATTTTCCTGCACGGGATTTGACATCGTTACTGTATCGGTCTGACCTGCCTTAGACACTTCATGAAATGTCTAGACATTTCACGAAGTGTCCAATTACTATGTGTCTGCGACATAGACACTCTTTGAAACGTTATAGCTCAGCAACGAAATGAGATAGAAATATTTGGTTTGTTGTGTATGATCCAGAGGGCGCTGGAAAAGCATGGTGTGATGCGGTCTGTCCTCCAGAGGATTAATTGGGCCGTAAGTTTTCGAACGTACTGTCACGAGTCAAGCTTACCTGCAAATGTTGGAACTCGTGATTCTACGTCTTAATGATCTCTTCGAGAATGGAAATGAGGTTTACTTCCAACAAGACGGGGCTCCAACTCACTTTGATATTGATGTGAGAACTTTCCTCCATCACACGTTCAATCACAGATGGATAGGACGAAGAGGATGCTACGGAGTTCCCGCCTCGATCTCCCGATTTATCCTTTGGGGAACTTTAAAGAACACGGTGTACGCCACAAACACACAAAACTGACGGAATTAAGAGATCAGATTGAACATTCCATCAATGATATTCCATTGGCTACAATCCAGTGGTATGTCGCTCTGTTCGACGTCGGTATTGGGAGTGTACTGTGGCAGAAGGTGGACATTTTGAACATGTACGGGCTTACGGAAGTTTCAGGAATAAAATACAATAAACCTTATATTTCTACCTCATTTCGTTGCTGAACTATAACATCAATTTGGGACATCCTGTATATTACAAGGAAGATAATGCAATCTGGAGATCAAACCTTGTTTTTTATTGAGTTTAATTAAGAGAGCATCAATATGTAAATCCCATGATAAATCGTGAGATAAGAAAAGCCCAAGATATCTGAATGATTTAGTAGTTGTAGTAAGTTGATTGTCATAAGAAACTGATGGTGACAATGGAATATTACGGTTATTTCGCTGGTGAAAAAACATTTTAGTTTTATCTATATTAACTACTAGAGAATTCTCGGCGTTCCAAAGTTTTAATTTATCTAAAGTGACATTAAGAACAGATAAAAGGTGACTAATATCCCGATTAGAAAATAAAAATGCTACGTCAACTGCGTACAAAATAATTCTACAAGAAGTAAAAATAAAAATCTATTTAAGATATTGATTCTTATCTTTCAGTTTCTTTTTTAAGTTTGATGTAAGCGCGCTGCTCAACACGGGTTACTTCCATCTCGCACGACACTCACCAACTGACTGATTTCACAGCCCTCGCTGCGCTACTACCAGTTATCACAGAGCCATCTGTTGTTCTGCATACACATTATGCCTGCAGAACTTCCACACGACACATATACGTTTGTGATCCGTTCACATATCTACAAGAAAAAAAATAGTTGCCATGACTTATGCCCCAACCCTCGTATATTCCTCGCTTCTATAAGTTTCCTCCAATCGGCCATTGGGCGCCGGTCATGCTCCAATATTGTTACTACTCCAAGGACAGGGTTTTTAATGTCTACCCCCATTAAAAAACCCTATCCATGGATCAGCTGAGGAAACGATTTCCTACATGCTGCCGGATAAACGTCGATACGAATGGATCTGTCCGTAGACTCCGTGGAGAACGTCTCTCAGTGAACTACAAAAGATCCATCCATATTCTCGGGATTTAGAAAACGCCTCGCTTCCTCTTAGTATTCATCTATCCCTATGAGCATTATCTGACAGCATTAGATAGCTCGCGTGGTCTTACTTCTTTTATCAATTCATCACACATCTGCAAACTCAAATAATCAACTCCTAACTACTGCATAACCCCGTGTTTTTTCACTTAATTATTTAGTAAAGTAATGATCAAACACGGGAAATTTTTTAAATTAAACTCAAATTCCATGCAATCTTAAATGTAAATTCGCTTTTCACTTAGCTTCGAAATCCCCAATTTTTTTGTCAACTTCCTCAGGTTTAATTACTGGAGGTTTTTATCATCAGTTACCGTAGAAGAGTTTAAGAACCTCTTGTTATTCTTGTTATTTTCAGTGACTCGGAGGCAGTTGTTCGATTTAATACAACAGAAAGATGATTGCAACTTAACACACAGGCCGATGCAAATGCAAACCTTGAAGACACTACTCAAGAGATACGAAAAATGGTAGCAGAGGTGGTCAGCAGGTGTTCTTGGGAGATTTCAAAAAGATGGGAAAGAAGCAGCCAAAAACTTTTTTTTATGTTTTTTGTAATATGAAAATGTTTTTTATTCATATTTTACTCAATTTCTTATAAATAATTAAATTCCGTTGAAATATTTTTATTTTCTGCGTTTTTGATTTTTGTCCAGTTGGATATTGAAATCCGGCCCACTGTGCACAGGGGTGGTGTCGAAAACAACAACTTGTGTCACATTTCTTTGTTTGTGCATGCTTGACAGTAATTGAGGTCTTTCCCCATTCCAGTACCCTTCTGGACATAAGTTGCCTGGTGATTGGTCGTATTAGGTAGGTCATCTGTCGAGTTGTCTTCTGCATATTATGATTTCGGAGTAAATGTCTGCATCAGGGTCGGACGCGACACTGCCTTGTGGTTTATGTCATATATTTTTTTCATATTTGTTGGCTTTTTAAAATGTTTATTCCTCAAAAACCCGACAAATGCGATTTCAAAATAATTTTGATGCAAGCACATTCTATATTTGCAGAGGAGTTCTTTACTTAGGTAAAGAAAAGAAAAAAGAAAGTGATTTCGTCTTACCAACAGTGTGTGACATCTTTCGTGTTATCTGTGGGAGCACAAAAATATTGTTTGTACCCTTTTTCTTGCAAGATAGTGAAGAAACACATTGAATTATATGAACATTCTTTACTTGTGACCTACATAATCTTATAAAATTATTTTGAAGCTGTCTGAAATAGGTAACATAATTTGAACAATCGAAATGGGATTTTTCGAAAAATTAGAATTTTTAACGTAAATTTTGTCAAAATAACAGAAAAAATCCTTTATAAAATACATTAATGATGTTTTAATCTTATCCTTCACCAACACTCTTTATATTAAGTCACAAAATAAAAAGAAATCGAAAAGTGTCGCATCCGACACCATCATTGTGAGATTTGTTCTAGGTGACAACCTTGTGGATGGAAGGTTAAATTTACCTTCACTCTCTAATAATATCCTTTTTGAACATTTTCCATGTCATTCCTTCTCCCTTCCTCCCTAGGCTTTTCAACCCTCCCGGATTGCCTGGGAGTCTCCCGGAATCAGACTGGAACAAGCGCTGAATTAACATGGAGTCTCCCATAGTCTCTCGGAATTGGCAGTCTGAAAGTTGGCAAGTCTATTCCTCCCCCACAAGTCCATTACAGTGCTTGATAAGTCATATATGGTGACACCGAAATGCGATGTCAAACTTCTCCGCACAACTACCGAATTGCATAAATTTCTCATACAACTGTTTTACCGAATTGGCGGGATCGTAGGACGTCCGCGGTCGGCCATGACGGCACCAAACGTGCAGGCCATTAAAAATGCCATTGCACGTAGTTGAAAACATCAGTCCTCAAACACAAGGAAACGTACCAAAACAAATTTGTGTCCTCGCATTTTAATCTCCTGGAAGAATAACTGTTAATAACTGTCGCCGTTTGCCTGCTATTCCATTTTAAAAACAGTCAGTCCTTTTTAGGACACCCAGTTTGTCCAAACAGTAGATCAGTCTATTAAAATATAATAAATTCGGAAAATGTTGCAAATGCCATAAGTATCTGCAAACTCTTTTGAAAACTCTCTGCCTAAATCTCTCATTTGAAAACTAATAACCTTCGTCAATCTTTACAAGTTTGTGGTCTGGAGATGATATTAAAGGCTTTTAACAACATCTAATTTGCCATACCTTCTCCAAGTAATCATCTGCCCCACTTTCATTCATATATTAAGAAATTGATCCACATGAAAATTTTATTAAACTTTTTATTTCAGGGGCATGGAGAGTGCTAAACTAAGGAAGAATCTTCAAAAATTTCAGCTATTTTTCCGATCTATAAAGGATAATTTCCTTCAGCTTGGTTCATGAACCTAAATTTTTATGGTCCCAGATGGTATCTCCACTCTCATACGAGCCGGGGCCCCCCCCCCCCCCAAAAAAAAAAGAAATATTTTTTCATACGAGTTGTATGGTGCTAGTTCCAATTTCTTCTGCTAGATGCCTGCATTAAACACTGTTCTGGATCAGTTGGTCAAGTGTCATTGGTGAAACATCTCAGCAGTCAGTGTGGCTGTTTTCACAAGCAGTGTTGGATAACTTTGTCGATTTTTCAATGGCGGACATGAAAGAGCAGCATGTTAGCATCAAGTTTTGCTTCCTGTTAGCGAAATTGGCAACGGAAACTGTCACAGTGCTTCGGAAGGCTTACGGGTAGGAAGCTTTGAGCCAGACAAGTGGTTTTCTCATTTTAAAAGTGGTCAAATGACAATTGAAGATAACCCCGTTCGTGACATCCCTCAACTTCCAGAATAGATGAAAGCATTCAAAAAATCCGTGATGCTATCATGTCTGAGCATCGTACAACAATTGATGAATTGGAGCAACTGACTGAAATACCTGGAGCTCATGCCATAAATTTTGTATGAAGATTTGAAGATGAACGTGGCACAGTGTAATTTCTTTCATATGCTTTCTTTCTGGTGGCGACTATAGAGCCAACTGGGTGAAAGTGTGCCAGGCTTTGAAAGAACCGTTAGAATACGATCCAGATTTTCTGTCAAAAGTTATCACACCAAAAGAATTGTGGTGATATGAGTACGATCTAGAACCAAAGTAATAATCTAGCCAGTGATTTTTACTTTTCAGCAATCTGCTTCATCACCATGACCGAAGAAAGTAAGGCAAGTGAGATCCAACGCGAAGACAATGTTGGTTTGTTTTTTCGACATCAAAGGGATCATCCAGCTGGAATTTATTCCTCAGGACGCCATAGTAAACCAACATTACCAAAACGATTGCGTGAGGCATTACGAAAAAAAAAAACGACCTGCATTGTGGGGAGCAGAGGATTGGCTCTCCAACATGACAATGCCCCTGCACACACAGCATAGTGTCAGGCAGTTTTAAACAAACGCTGAATGACAACAGTTTTTCACCAGTATACTCACTGGAACTTGCCTCTAGCGGCTTATTTTTGTTACCAAGAATGAAAAGAAACCTGAAAGGGAGGCATTTCCAGGACGTAGAAGAGGTGAAACAAAAAACACTGGAGGCACGAAACAGCATAACTTCGGATGAATGGGGAAACAAGGGGACAAGTCTGATGGACACTATTTTGAAGGCAAAGATTTTTTGAAAATGTTCTGTCAAATACATGATTTTAAATAATAAAAAATTTCATTATTTCTGGTTTTAATGGGGAATAAATCTTAAGTCGTGATTCAGATCATCCAGTGGAATGAGAGGGGGATTTTAACGAGTTGGCAGACACAAAAATCCTTAAAAAAAAAAAAAAAAAGGAAAAGAAAAGCAGAGATATTATGTGTATGCAAGATAACCAAACTGTGGATACTTATGATTAAAGAAAGACAATCCGCTTTCCCAAAAGGTAGCTTATTGATTTATTGCAATCGAAATGTAATGTACATCTATGAATCAATAAACTACCTTCTGGAAAAGTGAATCGACCGCCATCTCTTCTTAATGTAAGTGAGAAATTTCTTCTTACTAAATCTAACATTAACGTTTTCAGTTTGTTTTTGTTTTTTTTACCATAAAGTCTCATAATATCTCCCATTTCCTAAGAGGACATTAGGAAAACAAGGACTATCTTCGTGGTTACGTCGTATCACAATATAATCCTGGATTAAAAAACAAATCCATAAGTTACTATAACGAATTTATCCCAAACCTAGCATCCTTCCAGAATCGATTCAAACCTTCCAATCTGGATTTCGTTATAACGAGATTGCCCCTTGAATTTGAAATTACAATTTATACCCGGAATGTATGGAAATAACCATTTAATAAAATTAAACATTCAGCCTCCCTCAAATATCTCTTCTTGCAATCAAACTATAAGATCAAGGAAATTTACCTAAAACCGTTCAGTATCAGGAGCCACCATAAAATTCAAACTTATAATCTACCAATGAAGTCTAACAACTGCATATTGCAAGGTACAACTTAATAAAAACACAAAATTCAAATATTGCAAAATGGTAAGAATTTTAATTTTGGCTATTATTAAAATACCTACCCTACACTGCGTCTCAAAAATTTAGGTAATCGTGCTTTTTAATGATTTCAAAGAATTATTGAATGCAAAACAAATATTAACTTTCTTAACCGAATTATACCTTCAATCTAAGTTACAAAACAAAAGCGCTGGCCTCTAGTTCATTATTTTAAAGATGATTTTAACTAAAATGAAAAATCCACTATCTCAAAAGTTTAGGTAATGGTGTGTAGGGGTGTTGGCAGAGAATGAATTTCTATGCAAATTACATACACTGGCGGAAAAAAAAATCCCAACACCACGAAGGACTTGTGCTAGATGAATGCAATTTGGACAGTATATTCAGCTATGGTATTTATTCAATTGATTCAAGTTTCAAGGTTACAACTTATAGGGGGCGCCACCAGCGCCACCCTGTACATGGTGAAAAGCACGGACTTTAGTACCCGCTGTAGTCGCCGCGCTGGTCTATGCAGGCCTGCACACGTGCAAGCATACGGTCGTAGAGATGCCGAATGTCATTTTGTGGTATGGCATTCCATGCCTGTTGTACCTGGGTGGTCAGATCAGCGACAGTTGTTGCTGGTTGTGGAAGAGCCCTGACACGGCGTCCGACCATGTCCCAGACAGATCTGGTGATCGTGCTGGCCATGGTAAGATGTGGACACCCTGAAGGGCACGGTGGGTTGCAGCGGCAGTGTGGGGTCGAGCGTTATCCTGTTGGAACAGCCCCCCTGGCATACCAGCCATGAATGGCAGCACAATGGGTTCAACAACCATCCGAATGTAAACATTTGCCGTCATGGTGACTGGGATAACCACCAGGGGGGGTTCTGCTGTCGTAGGAAATCCCTCGCCAGACCATAATGCCAGGGGTGGGGCCAGTATGCCGACGACGGATACAGTTCGGTAACAGGACTTCCCCACTCCTCCTCCTGACCCTTGTGCGACCATCACTCTGACCCAGACAGAAACGACTTTCATCCGTGAAGACCACAGACCTCCATTCTGCCCTCCAAGTCGCTCTGGCTTGACACCACTGAAGACGTGCCGCACGGTGTTGAGGGGTAAGAGGTAAACATGCCACAGGGCGCCTGGAGTGGAGGTTCCTGGCCAGGAGACGGTTCCGAATTGTGCGTGGAGTGACGTTGAGTGCCACAGCTGCCCGAATGCCCGCTGCAGATGCTGTCCGATTTGCCACAGCCATCCTATAGATGCGCCTGTCAACCCTGTCTCCAGTGGCCGTGGGTCGTCCAGATCCTGGTCTCCTGGCAATTCTGCCTTCTCTGGACCATTGCTGCCAACAGTTGCACACAGTGGCAACATCTCGACCCATGCGTTCTGCAATAGCACGGAACGAAAGTTCACCCTCTCGAAGGCCCACTACACGTCCTCGTTCGAATTGGGTTAGCTGCCCATATTCACGTCGCAGTCACCTTCGAGGCATGTTTTACGTACTCTATCACACACGTCCACAAGTGTCTGAAGTGACACAGACGCGCGTCTGATCTCCTTTATATCTGTCATTGGAATGTCTCATTTGCATGTACAGGGTGGCGCTGCTGGCGCCCCCTAAAAGTTGTAACCTTGAAACTTGAATCAATTGAATAAATACCATAGCTGAATATACTGTCCAAATTTCATTCATCTAACACAAGTCCTTCGTGGTGTTGGGATTTTTTTTCCGCCAGTGTAAAATCACCTTTAATACTCTACTGAATCCAGTACACAGCAATTACTGTTTGTAAAAGCTTATAAGAGCCGTTCCAAAAGAGAAGTAATTCACACCTGATGAAATTAGAAATGTTTGGATGCTAAAAGCATTTTATGGAAAAATCTGAACGAAATTGCAAGGGAATTTGGACGGTCTGCATCTGCTATTTACAAAATAACAGGTAGAGGTGAAGATTCTCTCCAAAACCTCGATCTGGAAGGCCTAACTATACATCTTATAGAGATGGCCCACAGCTTTGCGAATGACAACTCAACAGGGACTTTGTGCTACAAATTCCACATCAGTCCACCTTGAAAATATCCAAAGCTATAGTTCACAGGCGTTTAAGAGCAACCCCAACACTGAAATCGTGTTAAATTAATACGTCAACCACCGTTGAAATTTGAGCATATTCAAGCACGTCCACAGTGGGCACGAGAGCACGTATCGTGGAATGACGAATGGCTGCTATCCTTTTTAGTGATGAGAAAAGTGGAACTTAGATGGTCCAGACGGTTATCGTCTTTATTGGCACGATTTGAGAAAATAATCCAAAGTGCTTTATAATTGATAACAAGTCGCTGGATTAGCCATGGTGTAGGTGCAGTTAGATTTAATGGAGTGACAAGTCTAGCAATTCTTTTAGCAGACGAAGTCAGAAGATTGTTAGCGTGTTCTGTCTCAGCCTTTGTTACCAATGGCTGACCTGATCGGAGCACCCAATTGGGTGTTCCAACAGGACAATGCGCCCATCTATACATCTCGCACCATAAGCCATTGGTCAAATTCATTGTAGGAAGTGGCCATCAAGAAGTCCGAACCTCAATCCCATTGAGAATGGTTGAGACATCACGTTACGTCTGTTTGCTTCAGTAGCAGAACTAGCATCAACAACTGAAGATATTTGGTATAATCTCAAGCCAGAATCGGTTCGAAGACTAATCATGACAATGAATGATAGTGTATTTCATGGGATTCATCACGGTAGAAAGCACACTGTCTATTAACAGTATTTTTTTTTTTTTCGCAAACTCAATAAATTACCTAAACTTTTGAGACAGTGGAATTTTCATTTTTGTTAAAATCATCTTTAAAATAACGAACTAGAGGCCAGTGCTTTTGTTTTGTAACTTAAGATTAAAGGTATAATTCGGTTAAGAAAGTTAATATTTGTTTTGCATTCAATAATTCTTTGAAATCATTAAAAAGTTTTGAGACTCGGTCTAATGCAATATTTATATTGTATAATACATTGTAGTGATTTTTTTAACTTTATTTTTTTCCTGCATATTATACGAGTATCAGAAAGTAACGCCATTTATTTTTAATGGAGGAAATACAGAAAGTGTACACTAAGAGTCTGGAGAAGAGAAGTCGGGAACCGAAGCACGACGGATCACATCTTTGCTTTAAGGCAAATCTTTGAGAAATCCTGGGAGTATGAAAAGAGGTCTACGCTTGTTTTGTGGACCTCGAAAAAGCATATGACATAGCTCCTCGGGAGAAGCTCTGGCAAGTGTTGCAAGAGTATGGAGTAGATGGGCAATTACTGGTTGCTATCATGTTTCTGTACGAAATCTCTGAGATGTGCGTCCAGATAAATCTCTGAGATGTGCGTCAAGACCATTCACCGTGGGTGTTGGACTTTGCCCTCTTGTTCATTATCTTTATGGACTGGATAGACAAGGGCAGCCGAAGCGATGAGCGTATTTGTGTGGGCGACTGCTTGGTGGAACGGTTACTCTTTGCTGACGACCTTGTCCTCCTTGGGTCTTCTCGCACAAACCTTCAGCGTGCATTAGACCAGTTTGCAGCCAAATGTGACGAGGCTGGGATGAAAATCAGTGTGGCTAAGACTGAGATTCTGGTCCTTTCAAGACAGCTTGCTCAGTGCGCGCTCCGTGTTAAAGGAGCCCCACTGAGACAGGTGGAGAAGTTCAAGTATCTCGGGACTACATTCACGAGTGATGGGCGGCAGGATAGAGAATTGGATGCTCGGATCAGTGCAACAAGCTTGTGTCAGACGTGAACTGTGGTGATCCGTAGTAACGAAACGTGAGCTGCGAAACAAAGCCAAGCTCTCCGTTTTCAAATCTATCTTTGTCCCCATGCTCACCTATGGTCATGAGTCTTGGATAATGACCGAAAGAGTGTGATCGCGGGTACAAGCAGCCGAAATGAGATTTCTGAGAAGTAAGCAAGATGTTACACTACTAGATAGAGTGCACAGTAGCACAATAAGGGACTCTTTAGGTTACTTCTCCGCGTTGAGAAATCTCAATTGTGCTAGTCATACGAATGCTGAAAACTGGTCTTCCTAGGCAGTTGTTATTTTCCAAGCTGGTGGGTAAGAGACCATGGGGTCGGTCAAGAACCAGGTGGCTAGACTACATGGAGAATCTGGGTTCGAGTCGCTTGGGTATTACCATTGAGGACATGCGCCTGATGGCGGAAGATCGCGAGCGCTGGAGATCCTCCATAAGCTGCTGCCTCCGCGACCCTGACAGATAAGCGGGTTTGAAAAGTAAGAAACATAGGCGCCGTGTAAAAGTTAACAGTCAAAAAGGGCTGAGAACATGCACAGACATTGCATAACAAGAATTGTTCCTGTGCATGCGCACCACCTGCTACCAGTCGTTTTACAAATGGTCGCCGCTTTCACATCGTCTACAATTAAGGAACAGCAAGCTGTTATAAGGTTTCTTTTCACAAAAGGTAAGCAACCCGTGAAATTCATGGGGAAATGGTAGAAGTTTTCAGTGCCGACTATCTGGACTATTGTGATGTGTGCAAATGGTGTAAACTGTTTCAGAAAGAAAGAGTTAGCCTTGCCGATAAACAGCGTTCAGGGAAGCCTGCGTCAGCGGCAACACCAGCCATTATCGAGGACATTAACAACACAGAGAAAACCGTTGCATTTCCTTGAAATGGTGCATGAGAAACTTGGATACCGCAGTCCGTTCGCGTTGGATTCCAAAAAAGTCTGGCACCAGAACATCTGCAGCAGTACAGCCAGGAGGAAAATGAGTTTCTGAATGGCATTGTCACTGGAGATGAGTCCTGGGTCTTGCACTTCACACCCGAGCCTAAAACTGCAAGCATTGTGTGAAAACATCCACCATGAGCCCCCTCCACAGAGGTTTTTCCAGTTCGCAAAAAATTGAAAGTTTCTCTTTCAGCTCGGAAGATTATGCTTACAGCTTTTGGGATATGCAAGGCATCCTACTCGCAGAGTTCCTGCATCGTGGATCAACCATCAACACTGCTACCTATTGTGAAACGTTGACTAAACTGTGGCATGCTATTCGGGGTAAGAGACTAGAAAGAGGAAATTATGTTCGACTTCACGACAACACACGCCCGCATATGGCCAACGTCATCAAAGCAAAACTGGCTCCATTTCGGTTGGGAGATTCTGGACCATCTAGCCTACAGTTCGGACTTGGCACCCTCAACTCTTTGGTCCCATGAAAAGAATTTGGGTGTTCTGAGGTTTGAGACTGACGAGAAATTCAAATCTGCTATGCACTAGTGTATAGCGATTGACTGTATTCACAGCCGACAGTTCTGTGAGCGGGGTATTCTGAAACTGGTGCAGCGTTGGGATAAATGCCTAAATCGTCTAGG
>JAHWFO010059420.1:0-18566 GCA_023313115.1 Rhysida immarginata
ACAGCGTCCAAATACTTTTGTCTCTATGTAGTGCAGCTTCGATAAAAAATTGATTAAGCAAATTATAAACTAATAATTTTTTTCTGACTGATACACTATTTGATTACTGACTTAGATTATTTATACTTTGGGAATGCAATGCATACAGTCAAGCCCCATTAATACGCGATTTTCCTTAGATCCCGTCCCTTGAAAGTTATTTCCATGTAAATTCAAACCTGTTAAAACACGTTTGTTTCCCTCTGAAACTGAATAATATGCGATATTTTTTTTGGCTCGAAAAATTAAGAAATTCATTATAGGAATCTTACATCAGGTTGTTGCATATCAAATGTTGGATTGCAGAGGTCATCTTTAGAAAGGACACCTTCTCGAAATAACCCCCACTGCAATCCAAACATTGTTGCCAACGATTTGGCAGCTTCTCGAGCCCTCTCCGATAGAATCCAGGGTCACGGGTCTCAATAAACTCCCGGAATGCGTTTTTGACGTCTGCTTGGGTTAGGAATGTTTTCCTCCGCAGAAAATTGTCCAGGCTCTGGAAAAGATGATAGTCGGGAGAGGTCCGGAGAATACGGATGTTCTACCAAACTGTAACCATGAGCAATAGGGGGTTTAGGAAACTGTTTAAGGGACTGTCCAGCCACTGTGCTGACCGTTTCCTATTGTCGTAGAGGAGCCAGTTCTCGCGCAGGTGACAATGCGATCAAGCATCCCCGCTTTTTCATGGCACAAAAGCAATTCCGTACACACCTCCAACCGACGCTCTTTTTGGTTTTCCGTAAGTTCGTGTGGGACCCATTTGTCCTGCTTTTTCTCCTTGCTGATGGTCCTAAGGTGTCTACTGACAGTCGACGCTGATACAGCATGATCCTCTGCAAGGTCCAGAACAGTTTTTGACGGGTCCTCTTCCACAGATCGCTTCAGATCAGCATCATTCAACACGTTGGGTGGTCTGCCGCATGGCTCATTTGCCAGGTCCATCACTCCCGCCCGGAATTTTCGGAACTAACATTAGACAGTACGTTCATTTATGGTGCCTACACCGAATATCTTATTCATGTTTCGAGAGGCAGTGGATGCAGTTGATTCAACCCGAACTCGTAATGCATTATCACACATAATTCATATAAAGCCGTGACTATCTTCGCTTGGGTTCGAACACTATTAAATATCATCGCAGATATGCAAATTTCATGCAGCTGGTCCCTGATAGGTTTATCTCTGGGAACGTACCACTTTGTTATGAGTACTTGCTAATAAACGTGGAAACCATGCTGAAGCGCGGAACCCACCTCGAAATCCGACATTTGATATGCAACGACCTGATATTATTTGCAATGTGTTTGCAACATTTTTTTTTAGGCATGCAGTATTCGATGTTTGGAGAATTCTGATTTGTTCTATTGGATATAAACAATGAAGCACATGCTCCTATAAAACCTGTAAATTCTGATTTGTTCTCCGTGTGTGTATATAAGCATGTTCCTTGATAAATGATATTCAGGCTTTATAACATGGTTAAGCAAGGAAGTGTTTTTTTTCCTGTAACGTTAACTTTTTGAAGATTTCAACCTTATCAACTGTTGTGTACATGTTTGTCACAAAAATAACGGCATTCCAATCAATGACAACATCTTGTAAAAAAAAAAAAAAAAAAAAAAAAAAAAAAAAGATGACCAGTTTGGAAGCAGATGAACTTAGAAAATTTTTCGTGTTCAAGTGGCTGGCTCTGTCGATTTAACAAAAATATAGAATCACTTTTCAGTCAGTTGCTGTAGAAACTTATTTCGTAACACAACACTTTTGAAGTTTTCAATCCTAAATTATACGAGGCCTGTGAGAAAAGTATCCGACCTAATTTTTTTTTGCGAAAACCTAATGGATTTGGATCGCGCGCGCTTGCATGAGCCGACCTTGAACCTTTGTGCGTATGCGTGAATTTTTTCCCGCCTCTCAATAGCGTCAGTTGCTGGCAATCAGCATTAGAGGGAGGTAGTGTGTTGTGCTCTCGTCGGTTTTTGATTTGAAGGAAAATGACGGAATGACTGGAGCAGCGCTACTGCATCAAATTTTGCCAGGTGGAAACCATCAGTCGTCACAGTGGAAGCATTCCTCGTCGCCACGACCAAAGAAGGCCCGCCAAGTGCGCAGCAATGTGAAAGTGGTGCTGACTGCTTTCTTTGACTCTCGCGGTATGGTACACCACGAGTACGCACCACAGGGTCAAACAATCACCAAAGAGTACTACAGGGATGTCCTCTGTCACCTACGTAATGCAGTGCGGCGCAAGAGACCGCAGTTGTGGTCGACAGGCAATTGGCGCCTCAAAAACCAAACTTGATTCAGACTTTTTTGGTGAAAAACCAGACTCCTGTGGTACAACAGGCTCCTTACTCTCCTGACCTGGCCCCCTGCGACTTTTGGCTGTTCTCCAAACTCAAGAGGCCATTGAAAGGAACGCGATTTCAGACAAGAGAGGACATTATGGCTGCAACGACAGCCGAGCTAAACTCCATTCCAGGAATGCTTCCAACAATGGCGGCACCGCTGGGAGCAGTGTGTGGAGTCCCAAGGAGACTACTTTGAGGGTGATTAGGTTTCCAATGCTCCAGGTGTGTAATTTTTTTTCCCCGGCCGAAGATCGGATACTTTTCTCACAGGCCTCGTACGTGTTTTTATGCTCGGTCCCTTGAAACACTTATTAACGAGGTTCGACTGTATAAGTTTTATATTCACAATAAACAATAAGACTTTCTCTGTGATAAAAGCATTTTCACATTCAATTGAAATGGCCAATCAAATTTATGGAATGTTTTTTTTTCTGGTCATTTTATTATATGGCTTTGAATTAATGCTCCCAATTAGGAAATAACATTACAAAAAACTGGGTATATGTGTATTTTAGTATACGAGGGCTCATACTAATTCAGGATTCATTAATACTTACGGAAAATAAAGATAAAACTTAACGAAATGTTAACGCACTAGCAACTTAAAATATAATTTCTTATGCACATTCCGATTTATGTGTCGCTAAAAACTTGGTTAGCCGGACTGCTACAGTGTAAGCTGACATCTTAACCCGCTATACTATACACTGAGTGAGCATATTATTATGACCACCTGACATGTTTATGCAAATGCACGCACGGACGTCGCCACAATGTTGCTAGCGGGCCAAACCAATATAAAAAGGGAAGCTGAGTGTCGTTGACAATAGTAGATGTGTTCCATTCTTCAACTATGGGTAAACGACACGATTTAACAGTCTTCGAACGCGAAATGATTGCAGGTGCTCGGAGCTATGGAGCGAGTGTCAGCAAAACAGCCGCATTCGTGGGGTGCTCGAGAGCAGCCGTCATTAAACTATTTAAAGACTGGACGGTTAGCCGGAAGACGGGGTCTGAACGTTCGCGTTGTGGCCGCCCGTGGATGGTTGATGATTGGACAAAACTGAGACTGTCGTGACTGGTAAAGGATAACAGAAGGGTAACTGTGCACCAAATCCTCCTCTGGGTCCTCCAAAATGGTCTCTGAATGCACTGTCCGCCACACACTGCATCGCATGGGATACGGAAGCTGAAGACCTGTTCGCACACCTTAGCTGTCTGCAGCCAACAAGCGGAAACGACTCCGATTCGCTCAGGAGCACAAGGACTGGACTATCGAGCAGTGGAAACAAATCATGTGGTCTGACGAGTCACGATTCCAGTTACATCCTGCAGACGGCTGCGTGAGAATCTGGCGGAAACAGCACGAAAGCATGGACCCCGCATGCACGAGTACAACCCTTCAGTGTTATGATCTGGGGAATGTTTTCCTGGCATGCGTTGGATCCGTTAATACTTGTCGAACAACGTCTGTATGGCACAACATACCTCCGTATCATCACCGATCAAGTCCACCCTGTCATGTCGATGGCGTACCCCAATGGAGATGGCTACTTCCAGCAAGACAATGCGCCACACCACAGAGCTCGTATTGTGCAGGAGTGGTTCCAGGAATGTGAAGGGGACTTTACCTTACTTCGGTGGCTCCCACAATCCCCAGATCTCACTCCAATTGAGCATTTGTGGGACGAAGTCGAACGAACCATCAGACGGCTGGATCCACCACCGTCCAATCTAGCACAACTAGACAGTGCTATCCATCAGGCATGGTGTCAGATTCCTCCCACCACCTTCCAACATCTCGTAGAATCAATGCCACGAAGAATCACCACAATATTAAAAGCAAAAGGTGGCCCAACGAGATACTGACAGGGTGGTCATAATAATATGCTTACTCAGTGCAGAACTTGGGCTTAAAATGTCAGCTTACAGTGAGGCAGTCTGGATAACAAACTTTTGGCCACAGATAAATCGGAATTTGCATATGAAATTATATTGTAAGTACAGTAGAGTCCATTTATAAGAGTTGCCTCGGGAGCAGAGGACATTGCTCTTTATATCCGGACTGCTCTTACAACCGGACCATACATAAACGTTAGAATAGGCACTTGAATTTTTAAGACAGTTTATTAAGATATTTCATCTGACAATTTCGATTGGTGAATCAATTTTGTGGCAAGGGGCATTATCGACAATGAGGATGACCTTTCTGCTTCTTAATTCTGTATCCAACTTTCTTAAGATGTCTGACCAAATTCAGCTGGTCATCCAAGCACTGGCGCTACTATAATATGGCAGAGGGGGCTGAACTCTGTTGAAACATCGTGGCTTTTTCAATTTTCCTATAACAATCTTTTTTGGCTGTACTCGTTGCATTGCATAAAAGCAGGACTGTCATTCGTTCTTTTGGAGTCTTCCCATCTACTGCCTGACAGCCAGAAACGCCAAGAGTTCTCGTAGGCGTTGCTTTAAAATAAAGCTCCGTTTCGTCAACATTATACACATTATCAGGCTGTTAAGTGTTCGAACACATTCTTCACGAGGACTCTCATGTTTACGTTTTCTTTAAGTTTCCATGTTCGAATGCTTGGTTTCCGATTTCAATTTCATCCTTCTTAATATTGTTAACTGTTGAATAACAGATCATAAAATCGATCGTTATCTAAAAAAATCGTAGAAACGGATGCGGCGACCAATCATGGAACTGTTCATCGTCAAAGCTCTTATATGATGACTGAAAGGGAAATTGGGTAAAAAAAAAAATAACCTTCTTATGAGCAGACTACTCTTTTATGCAGAACTCTTATGCAAGGCACCCATCGAAGTAATGCGGTAGTGGCGTGGCACTGAAAAGGCAACAACGTGATGGGGGAGCGGAGTGATGTCAACGTAATGTAATGCCCATTGAAGTGGCAAGTACTATATCATACCGCCAACTTGCCAGTAAGTATGTCGTTCTCAAGCTTTTGATGACGGTAAATTCAAACTTTTTACCGAATAAAGTAACATTTTACAAATTATTTGAAAAACTACGTCCTGTGTTTCGAAAGAAGGATGCAAATTTCAGAAAGGCTTCGTCTCCAGAAGAAAGGCTCTCAATAATATCGCAGTTTCGCACTCTGCCTACTCAAATGTGTACTAGTACGTGGCAGCGAAGATGCACGCTACTCAAAAATTAAACTTGTCGGAGACTAGTGGCAGTCGAATGGTGCCATGCCACGCCACGCCACTTCACTTCACCTTGATGTACGAGTTCGCATCTGTCTGTGTAGGCCTGAGTAATTCCACTTGCCATTTAAACACCACATCTCTCACACGTGGACTCTGCTGTACCAGGTAAGTATATATGAAACCGGAATTTTTGTATAGAAAATACACAAAAAATATTTTATTCGAAGTATTGCCCATCGCTGGTTCTACATTTTTCCCACCTGTCTGACAATTTGTAGATGCCACACCAAAAAGACTGTTGCTCTTTTGAGGCAAACCAGTCATCGAGTCGTAAGAAGTGAAGCACTGCCCAGCAAGTGAGTTCCCATCGATACAAATAAGTAGTAATCGGACGGAGCCAAGTCTGGTGAGTAAGCAGCCTGCGAAAGTATTTCCCAACTAAACGCCTCAGTCGTTTCTTTGACCAGTTTTTCTGTGTGTGATGGTGCATTATCATGAAGAAAAATCACTTTCTGTTGCATTTTTTGATATTGTGGTCGTTCTTCACGCAAAGTTCAATTCAAATCAATCATTAGTTGTTGGTAGTGTTCAGTATTAACGGTTTTGCCAAGTTTCAGCAGCTCATAATACAGCTCCTATTCAAAATATTAGAATACTCACAGAAGACAACATTCTGATTGACATACTCGCCCAATGGTAACTCGTTTCATTAAAATTAAAATTGTACAGAGAAGGAGGTGTCTTGCTATTGGCCTAACAAAAGTAAGATTCAAAACTAGGTCATTTAAATAAAGTAAAAAATAAATAAACTAACGATACGTAATTTACTGCTTCAAAATATTAGAATATCAGTATTTAACTTGGTCAGTTTAAAGCGTGTAAGCATAACATCTCTGTCATTAAACACTACTTGGAAGCTATTTGTCTCACTGCAATGGGTCGTAAAAGCGACATTTCAGCGACAACGAAAACCCTCATCATAGCCCTACATCAAAACTGTAAAACTCAGAAGGAAATCGCCATAAAGTCGAATCTACAGAGTGCATAGTATCAAGAACTATTCAGCAACGCAAATGTGGTGACAGCTTTGCGACAAGACGACGCAACTGCCGAAGAAAAGGAGCAACAACTGTGCGGGATGAAAGGTACCTGAGGAACATCATCAAGAAAAACTGTTTCAAAAGCATTCGGCACATTCATCGACTGTGGGGCCTGCATAGAATACACGTCTCCAGGTCAACTGAAGTTTGTATCAAGAATTCCAAAAACAAAGCCCGCGCTGACGCGCTAGCAAAGGAACTCTCGTGTGTAGTGTTGCAGAGAGCATCTTTTCTGGAGTGATGATGAATGGAACAACGTACTGTTCAGCGATGAATCAGTGTTTTACGTGTGCCATGGTGACATAGGTACCCGCGTGTGGAGAACGACGACAGAAGTATTCAGCAGAGAGTGTCTTAAACGTTCTGTCAAATTTTCAGCATCTGTCATGGTATTGGGGTTTATGGCCGCTGAAGGAGTGGGACACTTATGTGTTTTGAAGATCCGTGTAACTCTGAAATATATCAAGAACTATTGGAAACTTACATGCTCGACTCCGCAGAAGAGCTGTATGGTGAGAACTTCATATTCCAATAGGATGGTGGGTTCTGCCACAACTCTAAAGCAACAATGGCAAGGCAGAAATCTCGAAACATTACGGTGGTTCCTTGGCCTGCCAATTCTCCCGACCTCAACCCAATAGAGAACTTATGGGGTGTAATGAAAAAGCGGCTCCATGTCATATCACCAGGGAATAAAGCTGATCTCATCATTCGTTTGGGACATGTATGGAATTCTTACAAAGGTTGGACTGTGCGAGGCTTGTTGGCAATATGAGAAACAGATTACGGGCTGTGATCATAGCACGAGCGGATGCTATCAAATATTGAACATTTCAAGAATGCCAGTTAGCGTTAATGAATGTTTATTCGTTAGCTTGTCCACGTATTCTAATATTTTGAACCAATAAATTAAGCATTCTAATTTTCTGAATCGTTAGTTTATTTTTCTTTACCTTATTTAAATGGAACTAGTTTTGAATGTTACTTTTGTTACGCCAATAGCAAGACAATGTACAATTTTAATTTTAATGAAACGAGTTACCATTGGGCCCGTATGTCAATCAGAATGTTGTCTTCTGTGAGTATTTTAATATTTTGATCAGGAGCTGCAGATCACACCCTTCTGATCCCATCAAACACAGAGCATCGTTTCTCACGTCAAAATCACCACTTTCGAATTTTTTGAACCACTCAAAAGCACTGTGATTTACCTTGAGCTTCGACAAGCATTTGATCCAATTCTGCAGCAGTTTTCTTCAAATGGTAACAGAAAATCAATGCTGTCTGCAAATCGTAGTTTCAGGCACGAAATTCGACATGTTCAAAATGCTATTACAAACTATGCTGCTGTATGCAACTTGTATTGTGAGTTGAAAATTTTTGTCAGATGTCAGATTAAGAAAACGGCGCCAAAGACATACTTTGACGATAACTACATAGAGAGCTAGGGCCAGGTATGGGCAAATTCCGATTTCATATTTACAGATCTGGTATACGCTGCTAGTTTGTTAACATTTCGTTAAGTTTACGTATATTCAAATACACTTGAAAAGCCAGAAACTGTGGACAATGGTTAACTGAAAAAAGGAAAACGAAAACATAAATCCGCAAAAATAGTCTAATACTACGTCGTATGTACATTTCACCGATGACATCAGCTTCTTCAGCGAGAAACACGGACAATCAAAGGTTCGAAAGTCAAAGTATACAGCGTGAACCGCTAAATTTATAACAAAATTGGGAAACGAACTGACGAATCAGGGACAACTACCCCATAACAATGTTGACTAATCCGGAATAACCATTCTTCCACTGACATTGGGCCATCATCACTACCGAGTAGTTGATTGGATGGTTTATTCTTGACTATTTCCACCAAACACCCTTAAAGGGTTCTCCTTTGCAATGAACACCTCAATCATGGACGACTTAGAAAACTGTGCAAAGAATCAACTTTAAAGTAGCGTTCAGGAGTGGCTGCACCCTTAGGAACAAACTCTGAAAGATGAAGGACATGATCCCCAGGGAGAAAAAAGCAGGTGTCTATAGGTTTGATTGCGCCTCGTGCCAAAGTTTTATATAGGTAATTCTCGTCGTGCCGTAAATACAAGAATGAAAGAGCACATTGCTTGTATAAAGCACGTTAGATGGGGTATGTCCTCTTTCACCGACCACACT
The DNA here is from genome assembly GCA_023313115.1 of Rhysida immarginata. Lineage (NCBI taxonomy): Eukaryota > Metazoa > Arthropoda > Chilopoda > Scolopendromorpha > Scolopendridae > Rhysida > Rhysida immarginata. The sequence goes on from JAHWFO010059420.1 coordinate 8,843, forward strand.
AAGAGAGGGGCATGATTATGCATGCGATAATTTCAAAATCATTCATTCTTGTAGAAATCATAAATTGCTGCCGTTCTTAGAATTATTGGAAATAGTCAAGAATAAACCATCCAATCAACTACTCAAAGTGATGATGGTCCAATGTCGGTGGAAGAATATGATTAAGAAAACTCTCTTTTTTTGCCTGTCACCCCTTTTTGTCGTTTCAAATTAATGGAATGCTGTGAACGCAGTTTCGTAATAATGGAATAGTCTGAATATGCCATTTCCATACTTCTTGAAAAGTTGTTGAACGTATTCTGCTGTTCGTCTGCAGTACATATGCACTTGTTTCCTTCAATGACGAAGAAACGTGATCTTTCACAGAAAGAGACAGAGGGTATTGTTGGAATGCATTTGGCTGGGAATACCCAGGTCCAAATACCATCTCAGATTGGGTGTACTCAATTGCTGTTTCAAAAATTATTAAAAAAAACTAAGCCAACACAAAGCCAATGGAAGAAATGTGGTCGAAAACGGAAGGCAACACTGCGAGACAACCAGACATTGAAGAATCTAGCAATGAACATCAGAGTCAAAAGTATTGGGGATCTGAGAAAGTTGTGCGAAAACAGTGGAACTCAAGTATCCGGTACCACTACATGAGATAACTCTGATTCCAGTCGCATGTGCCAAAAATCAAGCCTCATGTAACTGCTGCACAAAAGAAGAGATATGAATGGGCGAAAGACCAACGGCATAGGACTTATGAGTGGAGTAAAGTGATTTTTCGGATGAATCGAAACTCTCCATGATGTTTGGTGATCAAGGGCCACGTGATGGCGCAGAAAGGATGACAGTACCTATGCATCTTGCCTGAAACGAACAATGAAATATCTGGCAATAGTGGGGCTGCATGAGTGCTAATGGTTCGGGTAAACTGTTTTATCAACTCAAAGGTGAATTCTAAGTGCTACTGTGAACCCCCCCCCCCCTTTCGAGAAACCTACCATTACTAAAATTAATTGATGGCTTCTACTGGAACAGGGTTGATCAGTGGGTCGGACATCATTAAGGGCAGTGGCAGTAAAAAAGTAAAACTATACAAACATGACACTCAGAAGCAAGACCTTATACTCAGAAGCACAACATTAAACTTTTAAAACTGCAGCGCAACTGCTGTGATTTGTGATGGCTGCCGCCATTCGAACGAAAGAGAAAAACATCAAAGGAACTATCCTTCCACACGTAGTCTCTCGTCGACAGAATTTCGGTAAAAAAAAAACAACTCTCACATGAACTATTCCAAAAAAACTCAGAACTACGTCATAACAATTAACTATACTGCTGTCATCGTTTTCTTGGAAAAACTCCGAGAAAACAATGACAGCCCAAACAATGCATGCACGCTGACGCTTTCTTTTAAAGGAAGCGTCATCGGACACGCAACAAGGTATTAACCTAGAATTCAAAAGTAAACAATTTCATAAAGCAAACTAATGACTATATTATAATGAAGTTTACAAGGTAACACTGCACACTGTACCAAAAACAACAAAAACAAGAAAAACACAAAACAACACCAACGCGCACTTGCACAGCGCCAACCACAGCAAACTAAAACTAAAAAAAAAAAAAAAAAAAAAACCCCACTTTAATGACACTCAAAAATATTGACTGAAACAGAACAGTACCTCTCTTACACAACTCAAAAACCATCACAAAAACAAAAGTCAGCTCCAACCATACTCCCACCAACGCAACTATAATACCGACCATTAAGTGAGTACACATGCATACACGTGCACTTCTACACACTCTCAACTGGCGCTTAAAACTGAACCACCACCCTCTGAAACCATGCACCAACACTACAGGACACAACACACAAGCATCCACCCCGTATATAAACCACGCATAACCTACCAACAACACCCACGCACAACAAAACAACAAAAACAAAAGAATAAAACACGCTTAAACTAATGCCTCCTGCTGGGCGTAACGGACCTACTGACATGGAATGTCACACTATCAAGCAATCTTGGAGGCATTCTTATTCCAGCAGGAGAAGCTATGCTTCCTGATGATGATTACAACTTCCAACAGGATTTGGCCCCCGCCCACATATCCAGATCAAACAAGTAATTGTTGGAAAACCATCAGATGACAGTGTTGATTTGACTAAGCAACGTGCATTACCTCAACATCATTGAAAATCTTTGGGCAATAGTAAAGAAGAGCATTGCTGCTCGCCGACCAGGCACTAAAGATGCATATAAAGCACTGCTGATGAAAATCTGGGACGAGATTTCTCCTGCTCTGTGTGAGTCATTAATTCAATCAATGCCCAGAAGAGTGAATGCTGTATATAAAGCCAAAGGTGGCCCAACAGCCGATTAATAAATGCCAAGTGTTTCGGGGATGGTAAAGTAATTGTTTCTTTTCATATTGGGTGTTCAATGTAAGTTTGAAACGACCACTTTGCATTCAAAAAGGGGTGACAGGCTGAAAAAGAGAGTTATCTTAATTATATTTGTTGGAGATAACGCTGAAATAAGGGGCAATAAATTGATTTATGCCGCAAATTATAAAACTCCAAACTTTTGTGAGATTTGAGCCTGAAACTTGGAAAATCAACATTATTTAGTATATTCCATTAAATTGACATGAAGTTGTATACTTTTGAACTTTAGATTGTCCAGGTTTCTCACTGAAGAAGCTGACGTCGTCAGTGAAATGTACGAGGCTTTTTCCCGAAAGTGAGTTTCCTCATGTTTTTTCACACGGCAACTTTATTGCCAAAAAAAAAAAAAATACACCATGGCAACATGAATTATACACCTTGCACTATTTTTCGACACAGTCGCCACCAACACTGAGACGTCTGTCGTAGCATGCAATCAGTTTGAAGAAAGAGTAGCAGCAGACAGCAGTGCCCGAAGCTATCTGATCTTGTGTGAGCCTTGCTGCCCTTGTGGTTTTGCGTTGTCGTCCAATAGCACAACACCTAAACTCAAGAGCCCTGGACTCTTTCATCGAATGGCAGACCTGTGTTTGGTGAGAGTGTCGCAGTAGCGTGCCGCATTGATGGTCCCTTGATGGAGAAATCAATGAGAATCACACTTTTCGCAACCCAGAACACTGTTGCCATAATCTTTTGAATTTTTTCCTCACTGGTGAACTGGAATGCGACCATGATGTCAGTATAAAGCGTGTCCTGAAACGATAGAGCCATTTGTAAACGTATTCGAAAAACTACCCAAATGTATAGTTAATCATAACTGATGGCATATGTGGAACACCCACATTGTAATAAATGAGATGAACCCATGAACAAAAAAATTTGTAAAACATTTTAATCAATTCTAAATGGAAAGCAACGTTACACACCTGTTTTACCTGTCCCAAAAAAGATAGAACCAATCCATATAAATTAGATAATCACGTGATCAATTGCACACTTTAAGATCCAATGGCATTTATGACGTTATTTATGCAAATGAGGAGGTAAAAAGTTCCATAAACAATTTAGAGGCAATGAAAGAAATCGCATTGAAGTCCACTAGAACAATGGGAAGAGCGCCTGCCTTAACCGACTTTGAAAAGGGTCGTATAGTTAATTAAATGCAGCAAAACAGTCAATCCGATCTATTGCAAGAACAATAAATAGATCTCATCATGTGGTTGCCAATTTTCTGCAGAAAGGAGACCAATATGAAAAGAAAAAATCAACTGGACGTCCTCAAGCTCTCACCAGCAGACAGAAGTGCAGTGTTTTGAAACAGTTCAGCAACTCCACCACGTCTTTGAGAAACGTAGCAGCTCAGCCTCATATATGGGTATCAAAACCAACCATACGGAGAGTTGTTTATGCATCTGGCATACTTGTGCACAAATGTATGCGTGCTGCTCTGAAACTCAAAAATCACCATAAACTAAAACGGGCCCAATCACACGTCATGGTTTATATTGGCATGATTTAAGGAAGGAGGAAGTGTCATTTTCAAAACGACAACTAAGAAGGGGAAGTGTAATGGTGTGGGCTGGCTTTGGGAGAAATGGAAAAGCAAATTCGGCACTTCTTACTGGTCGTGTGAATGCTATAGATTATCAAAACATGCTTGACATCAATTTGTTGCCGTTTGCTGAAAACATATGAGGGCCCGTTTTCCAATTCCAGCAGGACAATGCACCCATACATATGGCAAAATCGACATGGGAGTGGTTCCTTGATAATGGTGCGGATGTAATGGACTGGCCACCTTATTCACCAGACCTAAATCCTACTGAAAATCTTTGCGGCATGTTGGCACGAAGAGTTTATTGTGATGGCAAGCAGTTTGAGTGTGTTGGCAATTTAAAAACTGCCATTCTTGCTGCCTGGGATTCAATGCCTTCTATCATTTTGGGATACATGATATTTGTTAAAATGTATCTTTTCTTCATTGGGTGCAAAATAAAGCTTTTTTGTGAAATAATCTGGTGTCACGCATTTAGGTGACGAATCCTTGTCATTGATGTAAATGTCAAGCATATTTCTTTTGTGATGAGACATACTTCTGTGAGAAGTCTACGAATGGCTCTATCATATCGGGACACACCTTACTTCAGTCTGCCATCATGATTTGTACTCAAATAGCCTCGGGCACGCCTGCCTGCTGCTACTCTTTCTTCAAACTGATTGCACGCTACGACAAATGTCGAAAAATAGTGCAAGGTGTATAGTTTATGATGCCACGCTGTATTTTTTTTTGCAATAAAGCCCATTTGGAAAAAAAATGACAAAACTTACTTTCGGAACAACCCTCATACATACGAGGTAGTATTAAACTACGGGGCTCATCCAAAAGTAAAGATTCTTAGAGGGTAAATTGTGCTACGATAAGTTCCACAGGGTTAACTTTCACTTTCATTCGTTAGCTTGCTTTACTAATTCACATGGTGGCGCCACACTGCGTCGTGTGTGAGAAACACTTGTTTGATATGGCGGTGCCCGCTAAATGCGAAGTCCGATCTGTTATTCGATTTCTTAACGCCAAACATGAGTCTACAGCTGAAATTCACAGACAAATTGTTGCTGTTTAAGGACAGGGATGTTAACAAATGGGGTCTGCTTCCTCCACGACAATGCTCGACCCCATACGGCACGTGTCACCACGGAGTTGCTGAAAACCTTCAAGTGGGAAGTTCTGGATCATCCACCGTATACTCGTACTCCGGACCTCGCACTCAGCGATTTCCACCTGTTTCTTCACCGGAAGAGGCATCTTGCTGGGAAACTGTTCGATGATGATAACGATATGAAGCATGAAGTCAACAACGCTTGGTTCAAAAAGACAGGCGGCATCCTTCTATGACACCGGAATACAAAAGCTTGTCCCCAGGCTGAATAAGTGCTTGGATGACGGTGGCAACTACACTGAAAAATGAGCTTGCATAAAAAGTACTTGATAGTAATGAAGGTGAGTTTTAAAAATTTTTTTTGACCACGTCATGACGTTTGTATCTTTACTTTCTGGATGTGCCTCGTATTTTGTGCATTTGAGTTTTCATTTTTCTTTTTTCAGTTTATGTATATTTTCCATAAACTTCCAAAAATTTTCAATATTATCCTGAATTAGTACGAGGCTTGGTATACTACAGGGTGGTTATAATTAAAGTGATACCACTTAGACCCTTCTAATGGCCGTTCTGGTAATCAGATTTTGACGAAACTTGAGATATACACTATATGATCAAAAATATCCAGACACCCCTCACAGATCATCGATTGGCCCAATGTCACATGATAATGACTTGCACATCATTTAAATAGCTTCCCACACCTTCAGACACAACTCTGCTTGGACATTGGCAAGAATGGGACGTTCGGCAGAGCTCAGTGAGTTCCAACGTGGAACCATCGTTGGATGTCACCTATGCGGCAAGTCCGTGCGTGACATTTCCAGCCTTCTTCAGATGCCCAAGTCAACAGTAGGCGATGTCATTATGAAATGGAAGACCCGGGGATCAACAACAGTTCAACAACGAACCGGTAGACCCAAGAAACTAACGGACAGAGACCGTCGAGTGCTTCGTCGTGTCACCCGCAGCAACCGGAAGTCCTCGGCGGAAAAAATTGTCACAGAGTTTCGAAAGACCTCTGCAAATGATGCCAGTACCATGACAATTCGTCGGGAACTGCACACGATGAGATTCCATGGCCGTGCTGCTGCCCACAAGCCCCACATCAGCAGGGTCAACGCCAAGCGACGTCTGGAGTGGTGCAAAGCCCACAGAAACTGGACAATGGACCAATGGAAAACGTGTAATGTGGACAGACGAATCTCGCTACACACTCTGGCAATCCGATGGACGAGTTTGGGTTTGGCGCATACCTGAAGAACGCTTCTTACTTGAGTGCACAGAGCCCACAGTCAAGTTCGGAGGAGGAGGAGTCGTGGTGTGGGGCTCATTTTCATGGTACGGACTGGGCCAGCTCGTTCCTGTGCAAGGAATCATGAACTCCGACCGTTATCTGAATGTTTTGGACAACTGTGCACTTCCAACGTTGTGGCAATTTTTCGGAAACGGGCCATTTCTCTACCAACACGACAATGCTCCGTGCCACAAAGCGAGGCGTGTACAGTAGTGGTTTGCGGACTCAGGGGTCGAAGAAATGGGTTGGCCGGCACAAAGTCCCGACCTCAATCCTATAGAGAGTCTGTGGGATGAATTGGAAAGACGCTTGCGGGCCAGATCACATCGGCCAACTTCTGTACCTGAACTGATTCTCGCTCTTCGGGAGGAATGGAGGAACATTCCGGAAAGTACCTACCAACATTTGGTGGAAAATCTTCCCCGAAGGGTGGAAGCTGTGATTCGGGCAAAGGATGTGCAACGCCCTAATGATTTCCATGAAATCGTGGCTAGAGCGCAAACGTGCATGTGTCCGGATATTTGTGATCATATAGTGTATAAGCAGCTCTGCATTGTTACGTCATTTTACGTCACTTTCGGACTGGTTTACTTTCAAATAAGGGGTGTCTCTAATTTTTTTGGCCACTCATGTAGAAATGAAATAAAAAGAGCACTGAGTTGAAAACTACTTTTATTTCTCCACATAATCTCCCAGTACAAAGAGGCACCTGTCCCATTGTTTAACAAACCCTTCAAAACATCAAAACAGCAGCATAAAATTCTTTAGTCTGCTGTCTGAACCAAGAGGTGACTTTTGTACAGCTTCTTTGCCAGGTAAGTGATGCTCACGGTCTTCTGGTTAAGAAACTAACCATGAACTGTGAAAAATTTAGGTCCAGAGAACTTGCCGACCACCCCAAGATTTTTTTTACTGACCACTCTTTTGTAGAGTATGGCGCATGGATCCAAAGTTGCCAAGTTCCAACTCGTCATAGAATGCCATTTGTGTAATCTTTCTGTATAAGTCATTGCATCCAAACTGGGCATCCTAAAATCGACTGTAGCATATACGAGGTGCGTTCAAGTTCTAAGGTTTCCAAATTTTTTTCTGACAAAATACTTAACCCAGAAAGTTGTAACTACTGTTACTTCTCGACGTAATCACCATGAAGTCTAACACATTTTTCACAACGGCGGCGCCATGATTCCATGGCTGCTGAAAACTCTTCTTTAGGGGTATGGTTTGCCCACTGGTAAATCGCTGAAGCAACGGCAGCTCGGTTGGGAAACATGATTGGAAAAAGACAGAAATCGCTAAGGGCAAGGTCTGATAAGTATGGAGCATGGGAAACCACCTCAAAGTTGTTATTTCGAAGCAGCTGCTGAGTTAGGAGTGCCCGACGAGCAGGGGCGTTGTCTCGATGAAAAAGCACCCGTCCAGTCTTGTTTGGTCGTTTCTCATGCAATGCTGGAAGGAATCTTGTTCTCAAAACATTTTCATATGAATTAGCTGTAACAGTTGTACCCTTTAAAACACAATGCGTGAGGATTACGCCTTTGCTGTTCCAAAACGTGGCCACCATAACTGTGGCTGTGACTCGAAATTTTTTCGGTGGCGGTGAATCAGTGTGTTTCATTGTGAAGACTGCCATTTCGTTTCGGGGTGAAAAAAAAAAAAAAGGAATCCACATCTCATCCAATGTCACAACTGATGAAAAGAAAGCACCATTCATTGCTGCTTCACATGTTGACATCTGCTGAGAAATTGCCACCCGCACAGACTTGTGTTCGCCGGTCAGCATTCGTGGGACCCACCTTGAAGAAACTTTCCGCATTTTCAGCTCATCATGCAAAATGGACTCCACAGACCCCACGGAAATGCCATGTTCAGAGGCAATATCACCCTAACCTAAGCGACGGTCTTCCATAACTTGTTCTACACGAGCAATCATGGCTTCTGTCCGGTTGGATCATGGTCGAGGCAGCTTCGATTCATTCTTGCACGATTCTTGACCTTCTTTAAACTTTCGCACCCATGAACGCACATTTGTAACATTCATAACGCCTTCGTCGCATATCTCACTCGATTGGCAATGAATTCAATGGGTGTTTCACCCCGCAAGTGCAGAAAACACGTTGATCTTGTAAACTAAACTTCGCCATTTAAATTATATGTAACATCGTTTGTGGCAATACGCACAGTATTCACGCCGTTCACGGTATAGTGCTGCCGTCTATGTTAGTAAAGACAAAATATTTCTCGCAAAATTTTAAAAACATCCGGATCTTTCTACTTACTCTCACTGCAGAGAAAAAATTTGGAAACCTTATAACTTGAACGCACCTCATATTATCAAGAGATGGAAACAAGACAGCGCAACAACAGTAAAAGAACGCTCCGGATGACTGCATAAACTGACAGAACGTGCCAGAAGATGCCTGATACGGCATGTCAAAAAGTCTTGCACTTCCCTGCCTCTTCAATCATTGAAGAGGTTAGAAATACTTCTGGAAGTGCCATTAGTAAAAAAACTATCTGCAGAAAATTGCACAAATTAATACACCGGCCGATGATTACAAATTTTAATGTGAGGCATCGTTTGGCCTGGCGTGTCGATCGTCATTCCTGGACCGTTAAAGAATAGATAACTGTTTTTCGGAGTGTTGAGTCATGGTATTCACTCTTCCAGTCTGGTGGACGTCTTTGAGTGTAGCAACGACCTGGAGAACAGTTTCTTTCAGTCTGTGTTGTTCCAATGCAAAGGTCGGTGGATGGTCCATCATGGTGCGGGGTTGTTTATGTCGGTTAAGATTTGGCCCATTAGTTCTTGTACCTGGTACCTTGATGTTCTGGATAATTCAACCCTGCCTATTCTGTGGCAATACTACAGAGGTGATGGTTGTTTACACTGCGTTAGCAAAACTCATGGGATAGCAAGCACATTGATTGATGAGCATGGCTCACGAATTCACAGGGGTAACGGATTCTGGGAATGGACCATTAGACGTTGTGGGAAGAGCTTGGATAAGTGATTAATCAGAAATGGGACGTCGTCGCGAGTTGACGTCTTTTGAACGGGGTATGATAGTAGGTGCCCGACACATGGGATGTTCCATTTCGGCAGTGGTGCAGGAATTTGGTATTCCCCGCTCAACTGTCTCCAAGGTGTATCGGGAATGGCTGGATGAAGGCATCACCAGTCCACAACAGGCACCATACCGGGCGTCCAGCTGCCCTGAATTTTCGTGACCGGCGACACCTGGGACGAATGATTCAGAGAGACAGGAGCGCAACATGCAGCAAATCACAGACCAGTTCAATACTGGCCGCACTAGAAACGTC
>JAHWFO010059422.1:0-24227 GCA_023313115.1 Rhysida immarginata
ACCTCAGATGTATACTTAGTGTTGTTGCAATTTCCACTCTTCTCTCGATGTGTTGAAGTAAAACTTGGGCATTCATCACTTTGTACAGTCTAGCGGTCGCCGATTCTTCTATTTACTTGCTTCCAATTTGCTGAATACATCACAGAGCTAAAGGAGTGCTTCCTCTGTCGTCTTTCCACTCTTTCTCAATAGTCTGCTAACTCTCCATTATCTCCAGTTACTGATCATTTTTAAAGATTTTCAAGAAATTGTTAAGTACTAAGAACTCTCTTTTCTAAGAAAAGCCTGAATAACAGGAATTCTATGCATTGTTACAAATTGAAACTTATCCATATTACACCATCATTTAATGTTCATTGTTATAATTCTTGGAAAGATTGCTTTAACATTACATCATCATTCTGTGCTCATTGTTATTGGTGAATTGCGCGTTGATACCATTGTTGATGCGAACACAATGGGCCTATTGTTGCACAAACAGACCTCATCCATCTAAAGTATATTGTGCAAGTGATATTACAAATATTTAGCGGTATAAGGAGGTGGATTCCTTAACCGTAATTCGTCATTTAGTGATTTTCCTATCAATCATCTTTGCCTTGCATTGTTGGTCATGAGATATATATTGTTGGTTCATGCAGTGTGTTTGTGAATTGCGTGCTGATACCATTGTTGATACCTATTGTTGTACAAACTTTGCCTTGCATTGTTGGTCATGAGATATTTCTCATTAATATGCCTTGCTATAACCATGAATATCGATTTTTTATCGATATTTATTATTTTTCCAAAATCTGAGGTAGACAGTGACCTTCCTCATGCTTTGAAGATCATGTATGTGAAATTTTATCAAGATCGGAATAAAACTGTAGATTTGTATAAAAAACATACAAACAGACCCACCCACCCACACACACACAAACATCCTTCTTTATATATATAGATAGATTTTTACTGTATTAATTCTAAGCATTTTCATGTGTTTATTTTTAAGATATTGCAAAATTTAATTTAATTTTTTGAGATTGTTCTGTTAACATCCAAGTGTAATTATCCCGGGCAATGCCGGGTACCTCTTCTAGTTAAATATATAGAAGAAGAAGGATGTTTGTTTGTTTGTGGGTTTGTTTGTTTGTTTTTTATACAAATCTACAGATTTATTCCGATCTAGATAAAATTTCGCATACATGACCTTCAAGGCATGAGGAAGGTCAGTATCTACCTCAGTTTTCGAAAAAATAATAATTATCGATAAAAAAATCGATATTCATGGTTATGGAAGGGCATATTAATTAGAAATATCTCATGACCAACAATACAAGGCAAAGTTTGTGCAACAATAGGTATCAACAATGGTGTCAACACGCAATTCATACTACGGTCGGTCCAGCAAGAGATATCTCATGACCAACAATGCAAGGCAAAGTTTGTGCAACAATAGGCCGTCGTGTTCGAATCAACAATGGTCTGAATGCGCAGTTCACCAATAACAATGAGCACAAAATTATTCAAAGAATTATAACCATGAACATAAAATGATGATGCAATGACAGAACATTCGTTTCCAAGAATTATTAATAATGAACAGGAAATGGATATAATAGACGATATAGATAGGGCAGTCTCTCTCGATGAGGCAAAGGAGGTACACGTCTCTTCCTTCAGCTCCCTAACAAGCGTTCAGACGTTTTGGAAAAGTGTGTGTGTTTCTTTGTGTATGTGTATTGGTTTATCTACAAGCGTAATTATCCCGGGCAACTCCGGGTCCTCTGCTAGTTCTTTATATATATAGAAGAAGAAGAAAGATGAGCATAAAGTGAAGATGAAGTGACAGAACATTAATATTGTTGAGGCATAGGATTCACGCGTGTCTCCCTCGAGCTTCCTATCAAACGTCCAGACGATTGGCAAAAATTTATGTGCCTGGAAAGGAATAAGCAACGAATATTGGTCAGAGAAACTCTGCAACTAAAACAGAAAAAGCATTCGAAACATCTGAGCAACGGGAGTTTCGAATAGAGCAAGAGCTTCTACGTCAAGAGCAAGAAAAACTTGAGTCTAAAGTATCTGGTCCCGGTATATCACCTAGAATTCCTGTTTTTCGTAGAATGGATAGTCTCTATGCTCTGTTTTGTATTGATTGAGTTATTGTTTAACCAATTGAGAGATATAATTTAATTTTTTGAGACTGTTCTATTTACCTACAAGTGTAATTACCCCGGGCAAGGCCGGGTACCTCTTCTAGTCTATATATATAAAGAAAGATGTTTGTTTTTTGTTTGTTTGTTTCTTATACAAATCTACAGTTATATTCCGATCTTGATGAGATTTTGCATACTTGACCTTCAAAGCATGAGGAAGGTCACTGTCTACCACAGATTTTGAAAAAATAATAATTATTGATAAAAAAACGATATTCATGGTTATAGCAAGGGAGATTAATGAGAAATATCTCATGACCAACAATGCAAGGCAAAGTTTGTGCAACAATAGGTATCAACAATGGTATCAACACGCAATTTGCAAACACTCTGCACGGACCAACAATATATATATCATGACCAATATTGCAAGGAAAAGTTTGTACAACAATAGGTTTCAACAATGGTATCAACACGCAATGCACCAACACTAAGCAAAGATCAAAAATATATCTCATGACCAGCAAATAAAGAAAGATGAGCATAAAGTGAAGATGAAATGACAGAACATTAATAAGGCAGCGTCTATTATTGAGGCATAGGATTCACGCGTGTCTCCCTCGAGCTTCCTATCAAACGTCCAGACGATTGGCAAATATTTATGTGCCTGGAAAGGAATAAGCAACGAATATTGGTCAGAGATATTGGTCAAGAGAATAAGCAACGTTTGTGCAATAAAGATAAGATTCAATTTGTAAAAATGCATAGAATTCCTGTTATTCAGGCTTTTCTTAGAAAAGAGAGTTCTTAGTACTTAACAATTTATTGAAAAGTTTTAAAAATGATCAGTAACTGGAGATAATGGAGAGTTAGCAGATATAGAGAACGAGTGGAAAGACGACAGAGGAAGCACTCATTTAGCTCCGTGCTGTATTGAGCAAATGGTAAGCAAGTAAATATTAGAATCGGCGACCGCTAGACTACACAAAGTGATGAATGGGCAAGTTTTGCTTCAAGACATCGAGAGAAGAGTGGGAATTGTAACAAAATCAAGTGAACATCTAAAGTAAGATTGCGTGAGTAAGAAATTATTTAGACTAGCAATGGCATCCTTGGAGAGGTCTATCCATTGTGAGCCCTTAAAAAAAATTTTTTCGAATTTTCATTAAGAATTTTTACTCTATTCATTCTAAGCGTTTTCCTAAGATATCGCAAAATTTAATCCAAAATAAAGTCCCAGCCACGTAGGGGTTATCACCTAGCTTATTTGGTAGCACAGCAGATCCAAACCTTTCATAAAAATACATTTTGACTACATTTTGTGGGAATGTTTATATTTTGGAAAATGTGATCCTTGCTACCTTTGCCATGATTGAACGTTCGTTTCTAAGAATTATTGATAATGAGCATAAAGTGTTGATGCAGTGACAAAATATTAATAAGGCAGCGTGTATTGATGAGGCAAAGGAGTCACGCGTGTCTCACTTCAGCTCCCTATCAAACGTCCAGACGAATGGCAAAAATTTGTGTCTGGAAAGGAAAGAGAAAGAATGAGTATTGGTCAGAGAAACTCAGCAACTAAAACAACTAAAATAGAATAAGGTATATGGGCATTTGAAACATCTGAACAACGGGAGTTTCGAATAGAGCAAAAGCTTCTACGTCAAGAGCAAAAAAATCTTGAGTCTAAACTATCTGTTTATAGATTGTATACCGGTATATCACCTAGAATTTCTGTTTTTCGTATTTTTCGTAGAATGGATAGTCCCTTTGCTTTGGGTGTTGCAGTGATTGAGTTATTATGTAACCAACTGGGAGCTATTTATAATTTATTTTTTTGAGATTGTTTTCCTTATCTACAAGTGTAATTATCCCGGGCAACGCCGGGTACCTCTTCTAGTTTTCTTCTATATATATAAAGAAGGATGCTTGTTTGTTTGTGGGTGTGTTTTTAATACAAATCTACAGTTTTATTCCGATCTTGATGAAGTTTTGCATACTTGACCTTCAAAGCATGAGGAAGGTCACTGTCTACCTGAGATTTCGGAAAGATAATAATTATCGATAAAAAAATCGATATTCATGATTATGGCAGGGCATATTAGTGAGAAATATCTCATGACCAACAATGCAAGGCAAAGTTTGTGCAACAATAGGTATTAACAATGGTATCAACACGCAATTCACAAACACTCTGCACTGATCAAGAATATATATCTCATGACCTACAATGAAAGGCAAAGTTTGTGCAATTCCTGTTATCCAGGCTTTTCTCAGAAAAGAGAGTTCTTAGTACTTAACAATTTAATGAAAATCTTTAAAAATGATCAGTAACTGGAGATAATGGAGAGTTAGCAGACTATTGAGAAAGAGTGGAAAGACGACAGAGGAAGCACTCCTTTAGCTCCGTGCAGTATTGAGCAAATGGTAAGCATGTCAATAGAAGAATTGGCGATCGCTAGACTACACAAAGAGATGAATGACCAAGTTTTGATTCAAGACATCGAGAGAAGAAAGGGAAATGTACGAACATCAAGTGTACATCTAACGTAAGATTATGTGAGTAAGAAATTATATAGACTAGCAGTGGCATCCTTGGAGAGGTCCATCCATTTTGAGTCTTTAAAAAAAATTTCGAATTTTCATTAAGAATTTTTACTGTATTAATTCTAAGCGTTTTTATGTGTTTATTTTTAAGATATTTCAAATTTTAAATAGAGCAAGAAGGTATAAGTGCTTCTACGTCCAGGGCAAGAAAAACTTGAATCTAAAGTATCTGGTGATGCACCGCTGTGGTGAGGCAATTGAAGAAGTGTTTAGATAAAGTCCCGGTATATCACCTAGACTTTCTTTTTTCGTATTTTTCGTAGAAGGGATTGTCCTTTTGCTCTATGTTGTATTGATTGAGTTATTATTTAATTAATTGGGAGTTATAATCTGGAGGGCACGGCAGTCGAGCAAGCACAGCCGTAACATCCTGTTCATGAAGCAACTCGGCCTACTTTTGACCCTACTTATCTTTGTGCAAATTTTTTTATATAGAGTACTTTGCAAATGAATCTGAATTTACAAGTATTACGTTTCTATCTTTTCTAGTTCATAAGTTACAAGAACTCAAAATTTCTTTATTTAGACACTGACTCACTGACCGATCATCAAAAATCTGAGGTACTTCTCGTGGTCCTAAACACTTGAAATTTGCCAAGTTTAGGATAGAGTTAATGAAAGGAAAAATTAAAAAAAAATTCAAGATATAAAAGTGTTAATGGTTTAAGGCCACTGCCAAACATCAATTAACCTACAACGGAATGGCTATTATGCAATTGGTGACGACATTGCTTGCAAGCGTGGAGAAATTGATCTTGACATTGTTGGTCAATTGTTAAGAGTAAGAAACAATAGCAACTCTGAGATATGAATTTCGTTTGAAACGTTTGTTAATCTGGAGGTATGGCATTTATTAAAACTAGAGTAATGTCACAATATTTTCAATTTCAGTTAAATCATCAATATTTATTTTTCTAATTAAATGATGCGAATATTCGTTAATTAGGTTCTGGTATTTTTTATAAAATGAATTGCGTAAATCGAAAAGAAAAAATTACAGCTGAACACTACTTTCAAATGCTTAATAATTAAAGATGAGCTAGAAGGCGATTTGCCTGCCATATTTGGTCGATTGTAAAAGACAGAACAATTTTGAAAAAGAAAAAAAAACGAGAAATGACATCAATTGCATGACACAAAATTATAATCCTTCAACATGGTTCCTTACCATAAGTCCTTCTAAATGGATACGGAGTGATTTAGTGGAACACATTAGAAAGTCAACGGGATACGGCTAACAAAAATATCATACGGCCAAGTCTCAATTTCTCGTTTCATAGATAATAAGTTTAAAGCTAAGTCGGACTTCATTACATCATCTGACAAGCCACTTGGTAAGGCCGAACATTACTTTTGAAGACATAATACCAATCTCGAAGTGCTCAACAATTTCATTTGATGTTGTCGGTTAAAGATGCCCCAATTCTACGCAAATCGCCACTTGAGGAGGTAGCATCACTTGCAACAAAGTAAGTCACGTGAGCCATATTAAAAAGAATCTTTCGCCTACTCTTAATCAACGGGTCGTGTCATGTCAAACTCACTAACAGTACAGTTACTGTTTGCTAAAAAAGAACACTAAAAAGGTAGACTGTATGTCAGTTTGGATTCGCACATAAAATTACTGAAGCACTTACCGTAACAGATATCGTAGTCAATAACTGCAAAAAAGCATTAACATCTAATAATCACTATAATATTGTGGGCAAAAAAGACTGAGGTATGATTAACGATTACAATTCTGCGATGTTGCTCGCATGGAACTGTAACAAATATCCAGTTCGTGGGAGAAAAACAGCTATCCTGAATTATTATGTAACAACATACACCACTAAAAGCGAAAAACATACGCAACAGATATAAATTTTACTAAGAGTTTAAGAAGTCGTTTAGACAACATCGGACTAAGGGTATTGTCGAATCGGCCGTGTGGAGCTTTGGAGGCAAGTGACACTTTGCTTAGAATTCCACTGTACGGGACTGATCCTCAAAAGTCGAAGACTGTAAGAAGTATCTGAAAGGAAGAGATTGACCATATCTCAAATCATTATTCTACCGGGTCGAGTCCCATTATTATGACCATCTGTCGGAGTTGTCCAGAGGAGAAACTATGTCACGTGTTGGGAAATAGTTAGGTGACTATATAAGGTAAGTCTCCATTATGTTAAAAACATATCACTCATTGCTGCAATGGGTAAAAAATGTGATTAATCAGATCTGGAAAAGGGGATGATAATCGGCTATCGGGCTAAGGGTGGCAGTTTGTGAACTGTTCTCGTGCTGCTGTAATTAAAAGTGTACCATGACTGGGAAAATGGAACCGTTCAGAATAAATGATATGGGAACTGTGGAGCACCACGTGCCACTGATGACAAAAGTGAACGTCGGCTGCGAAGGTGTGTGAAGGCCAACCGAAGAGCTACAGTGGACCAACTTACCGTTCAAACCAACGAGGGTGCTACCAGACATGTCTCTAAAACCACACTGTACAGAGGACCCCGCTACGTATGGGCCTTCGCAGCAGACGGATGGTCACCGCACCCACGTTGACGAAGGTTCATCGCCAAAAACGGCTTCAATTTGCCCAACAGTACAGAAACTGGACCACTTCTGACTAGAAAAAGGCTGCCTTCTCCGATGAGTCACGATTTCTGCTCCACAGAAGTGACGACCGTTGGCGGGTGAGGCGAGAAACCTCCGACACAAGCATCCTGCAACCATTGTTGGACGAATCCAGGCTGGTGGCGGCAGCGACATTGTGTGAGGAAGTGTTCTCATGGCATTGTCTGGGCCCACTGATACCTGTGGAAGGCACTTTCAACCGATTCGGTTATTTATCCATAATTGCAGATCAAGTGCACCCATACATGGCGCCTGTCTTCCTAGAGAGGGATGGCACGTTCCAGCAAGACAATGCGACGTGTCATACGGCTGCAATTGTTCGGGGGTGGTTTGAGGAACACGACCGAGAGTTCCAAGTACTACCCTGGCTCCCTAATTCCCCAGACCTCAACCCAATCGAGAACCTTTGGGATCACCTCGATCGTGTTGCTATCGGATGCTTTACAGTCTGCATGGCAACAGCTACTAGTAGAAACCTACCAGAATCTTATTGACTCACTCCCACACCGCCTAGCTGCTGTCCGTGACGCTAAAGGCGGTTATTCGGGATATTAGCTGGTGGTCATAATAAAGTGACTCGACTCTGTATGACGTTGAGGAAATGCCTGAAAAATACTTCTTTTCGTTACTTCTTATGTTCAAACTATGTCGAACCTTAGGAGAAGGAGGATGATTCGGGCAGACGTAAGGAGTTCTGTATATGGGCTCTGGAAAACTATCGACTGGATCCTTCATTTGTACATAATATTGAGTTCAATGACAAGGTAACCTGTCAGAACATGAGATATTGGATGGATATGAACTCTCGTTGGACAGATCCATCCAAAGTCGATGGTGATAACAAAGTTATGGTGTTTTGTGAGATATGGGCCACTCGTTTCATTAGACCATTTTCATAGACGGTATCTTAAATGCTGATGATACTGCCGTCTTGGCATGGGCGCACCAGCCATCTCACGTTTTCATTCGCCTGCAGAACGCCTTGAAGAAGTTCGAAGACTAGTTTAATTGCTGGAAACTGAGTCTTAACGTCGGAAAATGCAAAGCCGTGTACTTCAACAAAAAGGTTAAGTGTCCTCCGGATTCCCTGGTTCTCTTCAATAAAAAACTCGAATGGGTTGACAACTACAAGTACCTTGGCGTTATCATCGACTCAAGACTCTCCTGGAATCGTCACGTAACTTACGCTCTGAATAAAGCGAAGAGGGCTAAGTACAGTCTCGTAACTCTCTTGGGTAGAAACAGTGCCCTCAACATCGACAATGAATTACTACTGTACAAGACAATGATTCGGACCATCCTCCTCTACGGTATGCCTGCGTGGGCGACTTTATGTAGAAGCAAATGGAGTGAACTCTAGTCGTTCCGGAATGTTACCCTGAGGACCATTGCCCAGCTTGGAAGAAGGACCGTAAAAAATCATTACATCCACTCGGACCTGAACATGACGCACATGGGAAAGTGTATCCAAGATTTCCTGATCAACATGGCGCAGACGATGAAGACCCATGACAATGACCTGGTGGCTGGAATACTGAATAATCTGATGGAAATGAAGTGGCATACAAAGTATAGAAAACCGAGGCATATTCTTGATGTCAACTTCGAAGACATTGGCAACGTTTTCTTCCCGGATTATCGGAAAATGTGATACCACCCCGTCCCCTTCCCCCTTTCCCCTCCCCCTCTCCCACTCTTCTGACAATCGTCAATCTTATTAATTTTTTTTCTTAATGTGGAAGACCTCTTCAGGTTAGTCAGGCTTCTTGCCTATTTCAGTGTGGAATTTATTCCGGAAGGGTGAGACTCCTGTAAGCACTGCTTACGTCCCACCTTTACAAATGTACACTTCACTGTTCGACTGTCGATTGTCGCGAATGCTACAGAACACTGTGTTCACGTCACTGTTGACTGATGATGGCAGTTTCCCAAGTTTTTTCCAGCAGGATGGTGCACCACCACACAACGGACTTAATATCCATCAATGGCTGGATGCGCAATTACCTGGTCATTGGATTGACCGGCGGGGTCCATTGGAGTGGTCACCACATTCCCGAAACCTCACACCGCTAATTTGTACCTGCGGCCCACTTGAAACAACTTGTGTATGCTGCGAAAATCCAAAGCAAAGGTGATCTTCAGCAATGCATCCCACAGGCCTGTGATAGCATTACCCCTGGCGTTCTTGTGCGCGTGCATAATGAATAGATAAAGCACCTTGAGCTCTCTCTCTAGCAGCAGGGACCACACATTGAACACATCCTTTAGCAGCTGCAACCCAGTTTCGATATATGTGAACCACAACAGATAACTGAAACCTGATTGGAGGAATGAACTCCTGAGGAAAAAACTGCTGTTATTTGATATTCCACGTGACCGCCTTCCCATTTAAGAAAATGAACCTTGACCCAAAATGGCAGATTTCAAGATGGCCCCAAACTCCAAAACTGTCTCAAAAGATAGAGCACCTATCCTATTCCTTGCTAGGATGATCGCATCGATTATTTTACACACAGTTTCCGAAATACAGGTATGTCCTGTAGATTGCCCCAAATATCTTTCGAAAGGACTGTGAGTGTACAAGAAAGTATGAAGACGACGCTTCCATGACAGCAGGATTAGAGGAGACAATAGTGATAAAAGTAAGAGCAAGTGTCTTATTGAGAAGGAACATTCATGTAATTGGTTCTATCGGTGTTGTACAAGGTTTGAAACTGGATCCTGAGGATAAGAAAAAAAATTTAAAAGGATAGTAATACAAATCCAAATAAGTAAATTGCAAGAAACTGGGAAAAACAGTAAACTGTATAAAACAAATAAAGAAACCACTATCTCCCCAATATTATTTAATGTCCATAGGCGCATCTCGACGACAACGTCGTCTTCTTCAGTGAGAAACTACATAAAGAAGAAGACGTAGTCGTTCGAAATGCGCATACGGATATTAAATAATGCTGTGGAAATAGTGGTTTCTTTATTTATTTGATTCAGAGAGTAATACAATTCATTAACGGACTTACTCATAAACTCGCTTCAGTTAGGAGTAAATTTGAAATAATTAATAGGGTATATGTTCAGCGCGAACAATAGCCTTTTTGTGTGGCATTTGCTATAACTATAACATAAAAGTCAAGGCTTTAGTTTGAACAGCGCATTTATAGACATAGGCTCTTCGGTATTCTCGTGTGTGGTCAAGCTTACTTAGCATTATCAAGAATAAAAAGCCTGAGCAGCTTGCATCTAATTAATATTGATTATTACAGTAGTGCCAAAGTTCAAGAGTCCGTCATAACGAGGATAATCGACTCAAATGGACGTACCGCACAGATTTTCCAAAAATAAATCATTCGAAGCCACCGAGAAGGGCCAACAAGGACAGTGAGTGGGCTATGCGAAAACCGGGGGCTGATATCAAAAAAAAGATGTCAGGGAATGGAGGACTACTTACAAAAAGAAGTGAAATCCCATCAAAAACATTTCATGTAAAAAATGCAGCCAAGTCTCGCGACTCGTTAGCCGTAAAAAGTTGTGAGATCTCATTTAGGGCCAAGTCTAGCGCTCTTATTAACTAACACTTTCATTTATATCTGTAGTTAAAGAACATTTTGTGACTTGGCAATTACGCAGCCCAGTTCCCATATATATGCAATCCTTTATTAATAAACGTGAATATTAAAATGACAGCATCAGATGCTGTTAGGTAAAAAAATTATTATTCCTGATTACAAAGCGTAAGAGTCTAGTGAAGCTTACGTAGCGCTATCAAGATTAACAACCCTGAGCAGACTGCATCTAATTAATATTGACGATTGTAGTGTCAAAGCTCAAGGGACAGCCATAACTGAATATAATCTTAGATGCAGTACCGCCCAGACTTGCCCAAAATTACAGGGAAATTATCATATCTTACAACTTTACGATGCTATGTAAAAAAATTAAATTTAATTCCACGCAATAAATACTATACGTTCAGTTCCCTTATAAATATTATTTTATGTAATACTTTATTAATAAACGTGAATATTAAAATGTAAGCAACAGCCGTCACATTCTCGTGCTACGTAATTGCCAAGTCACAAAATGTTCTTTAACTAAAGATGTAATGATTTGGAGTGCTTTAAAAATGAAAGTGTCAGTTAATTAGAGCACTAGACTTGGACCTAAATGAGATCTCACAACTTTTTACGGCTAACGAGTCGCGAGACTTGGCTACATTTTTTACATAAAATATTTTTGATGGGATTTAATTTTCAGAGATTGTTCTCTTTACCTACAAGTGTAATTATCCCGGGCAACGCCGGGTACCTCTCCTAGTCTTTATATCTATCTATCTATCTATCTATCTATCTATCTATCTATACATCTATACATAGTATAAATCTAAGTCACTTCCCCGGTGTATGTGCTCGATAACCTTAAGAACTACTGCATCGATTTTTATGAAACAAGTTTTGTTTGTTAGGGGATTTATGTAGAAACTTTGTAGGCTAGGTATTAATTCATAAAAATTGGTTTTATATTAAATTATTTACGTTAATTGCTCTCAAAATGCGTCAACATGGCTGCTCATCATATGGTGATCAGCGATCGAAACGCTTAGCGCCATCTCTTGAGCAAACAAACAAACATAAGTTAATTCTACTTCATCTTAATAGCTGAGTAAATTTGCAAGAACATTGTTTCTCACATGGCCAACTGTATGTTGCCTGTTCTAGAGTTAGCGATCCTAGAAATTTATACATTTGCAGTAAAGATGCAACAACATTAAATGTCGTTTATAAGGAAGTACTCAAGACTTAGGTGTAGTCCAAAAACTTCCATTAATTTTTTGACATTAAATAAAGGTTTTTTAAAATTTACCTATACTGTAACTCCACAACTTAATATTTCAATAAACTAATTCAATAAAAAAATCAAAAATATATAATACAAAAAAATTCAAAAGAACTCAATGAAATACGTACTATTTTTGCGATAGGCTGCCATGCTTTTTTCTCCTCTAACAGCTGTGTAAACCGAAACCATGCGAAGCGAAACCGAACGTTTCGCATACGATAAGGTTATTACAAGTGTACAAAATGGTGAAGGAAAGCTATTCTTTTTAGATGCTCCTGGAGGCACAGGAAAAACTTTTTTAACAAACTTAATACTATGCAAAATTAGAAGTTTCAATAAGATAGCTATTGCCGTTGCATCTTCAGGAATAGCAGCAACATTGTTACTGGGGGGACGAACTGCACACTCCACTTTTAAACTTCCCCTCACAATTATACCAGGGGACACTCCTTTCTGCCAAATAAAAAAACAAAGTGCTACTGCAAAATTACTTCGTCAATCTTCCTTGATAGTTTGGGATGAAGCTACTATGGCAAATAAGGTTGTTGTTGAAGCTTTGCGTCGCACCCTGAAAGATCTTAGAAACTCCAATCAAATAATGGGTGGCTTGATATTTTTATTCACAGGTGACTTTCGTCAAACTCGACCAGTTATAACAAAAGGTACAGTTGCTGACGAAGTAAATGCTTGCTTAAAAAAGTCTTTTATTTGGGAGCATGTTATTCACCTTTCACTCACTAAAAACATGAGGGTCCTTTTAAATAATGATCAACAGGCAGATGCATTTTCTACAAAATTGTTGAAAATTGGTTGTGGCAGTGAACCAGAAGTAAATGGTAGGATAAAACTTGATTCTTCATTGTGCAATTATGTCGAATCACTAGATTCTTTGATTGAAAAAATTTACCCCGATATTTCTAATATTCAGTCCAAGTCTTTAGGATGGTTCCAAGAGAGGAATATATGAACACCACGTAACGATTCTGCTAACCTAATAAACTTAAAAATAATGAACAAAGTTGAATGAAATGTAAAACAGTATTGTTCCATCAACACAGTTTTACATATTGAAAATGCAGTACATTACCCTGTGGAATTTTTAAACTCATTACAATCTTCTGGTTTTTCACTTCATTTATTACAACTTAAAATTGGTGTTCTATAATGTTACTTAGAAATTTAAATCCTCCAACAGTTTGTAATGGAACAAGGTTAATTGTGAAATCACTAAAAGATAATGTGATAGAAGGTTCAATTATTACTGGAAGTGGTCTTGGAGAAACAGTTTTAATTCCAAGAGTCCCTTTAACACCTACAGACTTACCTTTTCATTCAATTTCCAGTTAAACTTTGCTTTGCCATAACAATTAACAAATCTCAAGGCCAAACATTGAAAGTAGCTGGAGTAAATTTGCAAGAAGATTGTTTCTCACATGGCCAACTGTATGTTGCCTGTTAGAGTTAGCGACCCTAGAAATTTATACATTTGCAGTAAAGATGCAACAACATTAAATGTCGTTTATAAGGAAGTATTCAAGACTTAGGTGTAGTCCAAAAACTTCCATTAATTTTTTGACATTAAATAAATGTTTTTTAAAATTTACCTATACTGTATTTTTATTTCATGATTTAAAAAGCCAGGCAACGCTGGGCGCGGGTTTGCTAGTATATATATAAAGAAGGATGTTTGTAGGTGGGTTTGTTTGTTTGTGGGTTTGTTTTTTATACAAATCTAAAGTTTTATTCCAATCTTGATGACATTTTGCATACTTGACCTTCAAAGCATGAGGAAGGTCACTGTCTACCTCAGATTTCGGAAAAATAATAATTATCGATAAAAAAAATCGATAATTATGGTTATGACAGGGCATATTAATGAGAAACATCTCATGACCAACAATGCAAGGCAAAGTTTGTGCAACACTCGTTATCAACAATGGTGTCAACACGCAATGCACCAACACTAAGCAAGGATCAACAATATATATCTCCTGACCAATAAAGCAAGGCTAAGTTTGATGCATAGAATTCCTGTTATTCAGGCTTTTCTTAGTACTTAACAATTTCTTGAAAATCTTTAAAAATGTTCAGTAACTGGAGATAATGGAGACTTTGCAGACTATTGAGAGAGAGTGAAAAACAACAGAGGAAGCACTCCTGTAGCTCCGTGCTGTATTAAGCAAATGGTAAGCATGTCAATAGGAGAATCGACGACCACTAGAAAAAGAGATGTATGGCCAAGTTTTGCTTCAAGACATCGATAGTGGGATTTGCAACAACATCAAGGGGAACATCTAAAGTAAGATGACGTGAGTAAGAATTTATTTAGGGTAGCAGCGGCATATATGGAGAGGTCCATCCATTGTGAGCAATTAAAAATTTTTTTACGAGTTTTCATTAAGAATTTTACTGTATAAATTCAAAGCGTATTCATATATTCATTTTAAAGTTATTGCAAAATTTAATCATAAAAAAGTCTGAGCCACACCCGGGATTATCACCTAGCTTATTTATTAGCATATCAGATGCAAATATTTTTTCATAAAAATACATTTTCACTATATTCTATGGGAATTTGTATACTTTGCAAACTGAGATGTTGATAATGCGATGATTGAACGTTCGTTTCCTAGAATTATTAATAACGAGTATAAAATGATGATGCAATGACAGAACATTAATAAGGCAGCGTCTATTGATGAGGCAAAGAAGTCACGCGTGTCTCCCTTGAGCTCCCTATCAAACCTCCAGACGACTGGCAAAAATGTATGTGCCTGGACAGGAAAGAGAAAGAACAAGTATTGGTCAGAGAAACTCTGCAACTAAAACATAAAAAGCTATACGGGCATTTGAAACATCTGAGCAACGGGAGTTTCGAATAGAGCAAGAGCTTCTAAGTTAAGAGCAAGATAAACTTGAGTCTAAAGTAAATGATACCGGTATATCACCTAGAATTCCTGTTTTTCGTATTTTTCGTAGAGTGGATAGTCTCTTTGCTCTGTGTTGTATTGATTGAGTTATTATTTAACCAATTGGGAGTTATAATTTAATTTTTTGAGAAGGTCCTGTTTACCTACAAGTCTAATTATCCCGAGCAACGCCGGGTACCTCTGCTAGTTATCATATATATTTAATTGTTCCGTCAACTCAGGTTTGTACACATCGGCCTTGAAAATAGCTAGAATAAGCCCACTATACAAGAAAGGCGATCCCAATCAATATGCTAATTATAGGCCTATTTTTCTTTGCAAAAATATTTGAAAAATTATTTTACTCACGTTTATCCCAATTTGTTTTTTCTAAGCACTTACTTAATTCTCAACAGCATGGATTTGTCCCCAATCGTAATACCGAACAGCCTGTTTCGATTTAATTGAGTCAATTTCAGCCTGTATGGCTGCGAATAATTTTGTTGCAGCCGCATTCATCGATTATAAAAAAGCATTTGACAATATCCCAATTCCGCTACTTTTATATAAATTATCCACCTTTTACGGTATATATGGTCTGCCTCTATTATGGTTAACTAACCTATTAATTGATAGGAAATATTACTTATCTTATTCTGGTTTATCTTCGGACTTATTAATAAGAAATTTAGGTGTCCCACAGGGTTCAGTGCTTTCTCCCCTTCTGTTCAACCTATTCATTAATGATTTTCCAATAGCACACCCCTCTGTAAAATCAATTTTCTACGCTGATGATACTACATGATGATATTAGTATTCTCTCGTTCTGATGTCTCAAAGCTTTTACTTATTATTAATTTAGTTCTACGTGACTTGTTGCAATGGAATAATGCAAACTTTTTGTTTGTCAACATTGATAAATCCAATATAATGTTTTTTATCAGCGAAATAAGCGTAATATTCCAGTCTCCCCGCTGATTTATTATGGTAATCACCTTATTGATACTGTCAGTTCGTTTAAATACCTAGGTTTATTATTGACCCATGTCCTTTCCTGGAACTTACACATTGATGTCCTATTAACTAAACTTAATAAAAAACAAGGAATCACTTCCTAACAATATTCTTTTGCTTTTATATTTTACCTGGATACACTCCTCGCTGTGCTATGGTAATATCTTTTGGGGTTCCATATCTTCTTATAATTTAAAAAGAATTCTTAAATTGCAAAAATGGTTCTTACGAACTCTAACGAAAACATCTAAGTCAGAATCAGTCTCACATTTATTCCGAAGACTAAGTATCTTAACTATAAATCAAATCTATTTTCTCCAATCTTATTGTTTCATTTTCAAAGTGACACACTCACATCTGAAGGTTTCAACCCCAGTAACCATTAAAACATACTGTGAGAGGCATAATTATAACACCCGTAATGCCGACCAGGCTTGTCTATCGACTGTCAAACGGCAATATATTTATAGATGTATATCCATAAAAGAATTGAAGAACTGTTCTCTTTTGCCTGAAGGAATCCAGACTTTATCTTCTTTTACCGAGTTTAGAAAGCTTTAAAGTACTATACTATTACCGCTATCTAAATCACGCAATTAAATTAGTTTTAAGCAATATATTTGGTCTCGACACATTTTTTCAGTTTATGCTTGTAAAGTGTCGATGGTCATTGTTTATGGATGTTTGATTCTTTAATTCATTACTGTTTCATGATGATACATGTTTGTTTATTTAGGTACTTTTTATCAACCAGTACCCTGTAACTTACCTATTATGGTACCGTTTATTATGGTTTAGTTTGGTTATTTTATTTGCATTGTCTGATATTTATAGCTATGTTATTTATTATATGAAATTCATGTTATTTTTATTTTTAACCTTCTAACCTGTTTTGTAATATTACAATAGCCCTCTGGGACCTAACTCGTCGGTCTTTGACCATACAGGTCCCAGTTGGGTGTCGCATTAATCTTTATTAATAAATAAATAAATATCTATAAAAGCTGAAATCGAGGAAACAGTGCCACACCCTCCAGAACCTGGCATATTTTTGTAAATATATTATATGTAGTACGGAACCCTCGATGCGCGAATCCGACTCGCACTAGCCCAATTTATTTTATATGCAGATCAATAGTAGCCTATATCTTTACAGAATATAAGTTTTGAACACCATTGATGCTCCATTTTCATTTCTTTTCCTTTAACCTGTACGGTTGACACCCGTCATCGACGGGTGGAATTTCTAGTATAATACTAATTGCGCCCATATGGGTACTCTTCCATCCCCAGTCAATCCTGGGAGAAAATGACACGAGTGGAGAAATTTTTGAATATACGAGAATAAGAGAATGTTTTAAACACATAATTAATAAACAAACTGATTATCTAATGCCCTTACATAACAAAGTGTTAATCAATCAATAATAAGCCATGTTAACAAACCAATAGGCAAGTGATTACGTATGTAAATATGGATGGATTTAATGACATATATGTACCCCTTATATTTATATAACTGTACCCACTTTGGGATAAATAAAAATGTATACGAATGAAAATAAAAATATAATTTCCGGAACTGGCAATAATGCAAAAAATGCAGAGAACCGAAAACAAATTTTTATAAGGAAAAAGGATGTGGATATGTTAATACTAATACATGAAATAAAACACTCTTTAACCACAACGAGTAAAAGGAAAAAATACGACCTGTAAGTACTTTTCAAGAACGAAGCTCTCATCTTCAGCAGAATTGACAGGGAGTAACACACAAAATGCACTTGGCGATATACAGTAATACACGATCTTACAGACTATGGGCTCTGTGGGCGACCAAAAATGCGGAAGTGGGGGTAGCGCTTCATCGTGCCTTCAAACGTGGAAACAATGCATTTCCGGACACATGTTGATATGTCCTTTTTATTCCACTTCCAGCCAGGCTACATTCCCTGCAGTTTGTCGGTGCATTTAAAATTCACCCTTTATTATGAAATGTTTGTATAACAACACATAGCATTTGCCCGCAAAAAATAGTTGCCAAGGCTTGGTAAGTGACCCTAGTACAGTATATTCCTAGTGTTTATTCAATTGATATTGTGATTTTGAGTCTTTACGATTTGGAATGAAAACTGGAAACCTCTTAAGTATCTTCCTCTGATAATGTAAACTGGAATTCTTGCTATTATAAGTTGCCTTCAAATTACCTTCTTTCTTCGACCTGCGCTTTCGGCTAATTAAAGTTTACTAATTTTGAATTACTATACTTGCCATAGCCTTTTTCTAATAATTTGTTACCAATGAGATTTTTATTCTTTTTCACTAGATTCACTAGACTAGTTTTCTCTAATATTGTACCCTAGTCAAAGCATTTTGTTTGCTGTCTTCAATACGAACACAAACGCCATTTAAATCGTTTCCTATATTAAAGTTGTTTTCTCGATAATTGCCGTCGATGTCTTCTATGTTGTTCCTCTCTTTGCAGTTATATTCTATGGAACCATTCTCCGCATAAGAATTAAAATTCTATCCTTTTATAAAAATGGAGGATCTAACGTGCTGATGAAGTTTGGCCCATTTGATGCAAGCTCTGCTACATTAACATTGAGAGTATATGGATGCATTTGAAAACTGTTTCGTAGATTTTCCTAAAAATATATGCGGTGAGGTGAAGGTTCGTCGAGTGAAAAGAGATGCAGGGTGGAATGAAGAGGTGGCACGATATGTGCAGAGTAGTATAAGAAGAGTGCTTCTCTGAGAATACTGAATGGATAAGTTAGCGCAGAGGGGTATAAAAGATGTAAGAAAGAATGTGCGCGTGAGATGAAAGAAATTATGGAAGGAATATTAAGATAAAGAGATAATTGTAGAATGATTTTCAAGGGAATAAAGGAATGTTCTGAAAATACATTAGAAATATGAGAAAAATCTTTGAGAGATTAATATCTGAGCTGAAAAAAGACGGTAGTATGCTCTGGAATGGAATTGATAGAGAGATGTCTGAATATTTCCAAGAATTGTTGATGAGAATGGCGAGATAGGGGTAAACGTGATGAATGAATATGAATATGTGCAGGAGGAGATCACAAGAGGAGAAATCAAGAAGGTTGTTGCAGCACTAAAGTATGGAGGAAGAAAGGCCGTGGAATGGCTGCTGAACTTGTGTAAACTTTGCTGAATGAAGGGTTCTTTACTGAAAGACCGGACCAAGCAATGATTATATCTGTGCTTAAGGGGAAAATAGGGAAAATAATTGTAAAATTATAGAGTTTGATCTTGTTACGTATTGCTGGGAAAAATTCTGACTGACAATGAGGAGAGTGATTGATAAGTTTTTCGGGGGTGGATTCAGGAGTGGCAGAGGATGTGTAGATTAGAATTTCTGTTTATGTATGATTATGGCTAAAAATCTCCGTGTAAAAAAGGACTTCTGCATATTTGGAAATCTGGAAAAAGTTTATGACAGAATATAAACATTGTAATTGGGGTTGCACAATAGATATGTGTGGGGAACTGTCCTTGTGTAAATTGAAAGAAGCAATGTCAGGATGGTTTCGTATTAAGGAAGGTATTAGACACGGATGCCTTATGTCCCCTTGGCTGTTTAATCCATGCATAAGGGAAGCTGCAATGAATGAGCTTGGCGTAGGAAGGGGACGAAGGAACATGATGTTTGATACGAGGTGTTCATAAAGTTATTACAATCACTGTAACAGAAGGGAGATGGGGCCATGAAACTTGGTAATGAAGTTAATCCTTTTCAAAATAAGCACCACACAACGTCACACACTTCTCCCAACGATGAATTACCTGACGGAGCCCATTCTTTAGAAATACATGTTCTGACCCTTGAGAAAGCATTCCACCTCAGAAATCACCTCGTTGTCGTTATGAAAACGCTTGCCACGCAGTGATTTCTTCATCTGAGGGAAGAGGAAGAAGTCACTAGGTAGGTACCATGTCTGATGAATAAGGGGGGATGAGACAGAATTTCATACCGCAAAGCAGCTGGATGTGTGACAGTCTCCTGGGCTGAATGAACAGGCGTGGAGCAAGTAAATGCTCTTGGTCAGCTTCCTGCGGCGTTTCTTCTTGATGGTCACCCGCAACTTTGACAGAAAATATCTCTATTATTTGTCAGTGATTGTTTGGCCCTTTTGGGCGTAATCAATCAGGAGAACACCTTTGGCAATCCCAAAAGACGCTGAGCATCACTTTTCCCGATGACACCTGCGTCTTTGCCTTCACTGGTAGTGGTGGCTCAGTGTGCTTCCGCTATTTGCTCTGCTCCGTCGTCTCTGGATCGTAGTGTTACACCCAGCATTCATTCATAATGATCAGGCGCTCAAAGAAGTCATCCACACAGGCGTTGCAGAGCTCCAACATTTCTGCTGCTGCTGCCTTTCGGCAATCTTTTGGAACCCAGCGCGTTGCAACATGTTGAACACAGACTTACGACTCATGTGAACCACCTATTGCCTCAACTGTCATTCGCCAGTCTACCATGACCTCCAATTGCACAGCTATCGTCGATTCTTCACTGAGAGACGGTCGGTCATCTTCAACACTTGCTTGGTCACATTCAAAGCGTCTGTGCCACTTTGCAACAGTTTCATATGCTAGGTGACGGTCACCGTACACCTCGACCAGCTCCGGGTGGATTTCCTTGGAGTTCTTGTCCTTCAGGCAGAGGAAAACCTATCACCAGTTTCTCCACTGGCTGTGCCATTTTGGATGTGTTGCTCCCGAGGGGTCACGTGGTCTGGCAGCGCGCTCCTTTGATTGTGTGGAAACTACATGAACGCGCGCTTGCTTCCGACACATACAACTGTTTTCTTCTCCCTCTTGGTTTCGGTGAATATGTACGCCCCTTGTATATGTAATTGATAGTGTCCTTCTTTCAGAGAGTAAAGCTAATTTACTTACATATTTAGGGCTTGACTGCCAGCAAAATATGTAGGGCAACTTGGGACAAAGTAAAATACCAATTTATTTTCCTGATCACTTTCACTAAGTCAGAAGAGCCTGATACTGAATTGGCTTTACATTATTATCACCTACATCTGTATATATGTTTGGAAAGGTTGAATAATCAAAAAATGAGAATCAGTGTTGAGAAAACTTATGTGTGCTGATATGGTTCAAACAAATTGCGAGATAAAAGTGAGTAGGCATTGTCTGGAGCAAGTGCGTGTATTGGTGTACTTGCGAAGCATGTTTGAGGGAGAAGTTAGTCTTGAAGGCGAGATTTCGAGAAGAAAATAGCTGAGCTGTATCTTGTCGGCACCCTGGGGATGTCTGCAAGGAATGAGAACTTATCGATTTGTGTCATGTAAAAAGAAATGTATTGGATGTAGACTGTTAAGTCTGCGTTGAAGTGATTTGGGCATATGAAACGAATGAGTGATGAGCAGAAGACTAAACGATTATATGCCGGGCATGTGGATAAGATATATGAAATAGTAGGGCAGGTTCAAATATGTTTTTGAATGTTGAATAAAAGGCAATATGTATGAAGAAAAGAATGACAGTGGAATAAGGATGATTTGTATGCAGAGAAAGAGCTATGTGATGTCATTAAATTGGAGTGATTTAAGGTTATATTTCTTTCCTTCAGTGTACTGCGTACCTCTAGTTCCTTCAATTGATGTAATAGTTTTGCTTTATGTAACTTTTTTGCATTCCTCATGCTTTGTTCTTATTTGCAAATTAAATTGCCGTTTAGTTTGAATGCGGAGATCTTTTCCAACTCGCGATCAGGGAAAAGAAATCTGCTGCAGATAAACATGAGCTTTTGATCGCTGTTTTTCTTTACCTGCCATACGGGGAAAGAATACCTGTTTGTGAAATCTACCCAAGTTCGAAGACTTATAGAAAATTTAGTTTAAAAGTTTTCGATTAAGCCCGCACACATTTTTTCTTCAAGATCAATTGGTGCTATCAAGCCGTGCTTAATAAGATATGTCTACCTTCATTGGGCAATGGAATAGATATAATTGATAAACGATAAGAAATGAGCCTTAATCAGACTGGACTCCAACCTGACTCCCTTTTGAGTGCTACTCCGTTATTTTCTTTTGTGAATAGGTGCAATGCTCCGTGGCTTTATTGGCATATATAATTATAATTGAAAAATCTCGCCGCGTCTCCTTTTCTATGTTATCCGTTAGTGCGTAATGCACCGCGTTAGAGATGGAGAGCGTGAAAGGTGGGGCTGGTGTTAGATAGCTTTTAGATGTAGGTGTTAATGACTTAAAACACGATTGAAGTCGATTTGAAGCACGCCGACGACCGCAGAGAAATGAATGGGGCGGAGGAGTGAGAGAAATTAGTTCTAATAAATTTCAAGAGGAATTTGGATAAAAGTGGGAGGGGAGCACCTCTAATGAATGGAAACAGGTGGAAGTGGAATGAAACGGTTCCTCGAACAAGAACAAAAGCAGTGGTCTTTCGCTCGATTCTCCAAGATCGCCGCCGCTGCCGTTGTTGTTGCTTTCGTCATTTTTGTCATAATCTTCATTCCATACGTATTTTCCACTTTACTTCATCTAAATTAGTATTTTTCTGTCTAACGTGACTTTCCTGTTGTGGTTTTAATTTTCTGTTAAACCAAAAGAAAAGCATATTGCACAAGATTAATAGCAGCTTATTCATGGAGAAGAGTAGCCTCTTTTTAGACAAAACATAAAACCTCGTATACACTTTGCTAATTTAGAGTAATCTATCTTCTTCTATCTATCTTCTATATATATAAAGAAGGATGTTTGTGTGTACGTTTTTTATACAAATCTACAGTTTTATTCCGATCTTGATAAAATTTCGCATACATGACCTTCAAAGCATGAGGAAGGTCACTGTCTACCTCAGATTTCGGAAAAATAATAAATATCGATAAAAAATCGATATTCATGGTTATGGCAAGGCATATTAATGAGAAATATCTCGTGACCAACAATGCAAGGCAAAGTTTGTACAACAATAGGCAGTGGTGTGCTGGAGCCGGCTCGCATCGGCTCGCGCGAGCCGGTTGTTGAACTTCGTAATATTTTCCGAGCCGTTTGTTGAATTTCAACAAAGACATGAAAAATTATTACTTTTTTATACATTAATTCATGTATACAGGGTGTATCTGAACGATCTGTACAAACTTGGAGGAGAGGTAGTATGGGTGATTCTAAGCAATAACTGAGATATGAACAGAAATAAAAATGCCGCTACCAAGATCAACAAGTTAATAACTCAAGTTCTGTAACATCTAGAAAGATGAATTTTGGTAAAACGACAGGGTACATAAAACTGTGTGGACTGTTAAAATTTGATAGAATTCCATTGAATAGTTTCCGAGTTACGCAGTCAAAAACTTAACACGTGCTGGTTAGTACTCGCATGTGAGCTTGGGTTACGATGTTGAACGCGTAATTCTGAAACTACTGGCTGGAATTTGATCAATTTTTAACGGTACCCACAGTTTTATATACCCTGTAGTTTTACTAAAATTCATCATTTTAGATGTTACAGAACTTGAGTTATTAACTTATCGATCTTGGTGGCGGCATTTTTATTTCTGTTCATATCTCAGTTAGCGTTCAAATTCGGACCTATGTTCATATGAACTTTTTTGCTTAGAATCACCCATACTACATGCCCTCCAAGTTTGTACAGTCCGTTCAGATACATCCTGCATATTGTTAGGAGAAAAAACCCCAGAGATTTTAGTTAAAAAATTCCATCGCATTATGTAACACTGCAACTGAGAGACAACCAAGGGGTCCGTCATACAGAAAATTCTCGTACACCGTCCCACAAATCTTACAAATCTGTAAAAAAAAATCTCAAAAATTATTGCAGATTTGAAGTCTCAATTCTGATATCCGGTAACAACTTCCGGTTCCGGGCTGAAATATTTCAGTAACCACTTCCGGTTCCAATCGAGTAGTCGTAGAGCCGGTTGTTAAACATTTACCAGCACACCACTAACAATAGGTATCAACAATGGTATCAACACGCAATTCACAAACGCTCTGCATGAACCAACAATCAATATCATGACTAACAATGAAAGGAAAAGTTTGTGCAAGTGTAATTATCCCGGGCAACG
>JAHWFO010059422.1:30845-88519 GCA_023313115.1 Rhysida immarginata
GAAATTTTATCAAGATCGGAATAAAACTGTAGATTTGTATAAAAAACATACAGACAAACAGACCCACAAACATCCTTCTTTATATATATAGAAAGATGGGAATTTGTATATTTTGGAAACTGAGATGTTGATAATGCGATGATTGAACGTCCGTTTCAAAGAATTATTAATAACGAGTATAAAATGATGATGCAATGTCCGAACATTAATAAGGCAGCGTCTATTGATGAGGCAAAGAAGTCACGCGTGTCTTCCTTGAGTTCCCTATCAAACGTCCAGACGACTGGCAAAAATTATATGTCTGGAAATGAAAGAGAAAAAACGATAATTGTTCAGTGAAACTCTGCAACTAAAACAGAATAATCTATACGCGCGTTTGGTTAGGTTAGGTTAGGTTAGGTTAGGTTAGGTTAGGTTAGGTTAGGTTAGGTTAGTTTAGGTTAGGTTAGGTTAGGTTAGTTTAGGTTAGGTTAGGTAATCTATAAACATCGTAATTTCCGTTCTAACAAACATCCCAAACCTTCTAAAGCCATGACAACACCTATATTAGTTCTTCCTTATCATCCAACCCTCAATAGTATTAAAAATGTCCTAAGGAAACATCAACATATTATTGACAACTCTCCACACCATTCTACCAGAAACACCAAAAGTTTCGTTTAAACGGACATTTAATTTTAAAGATATTCTAGTCCGTTCTGCTATTACCAAACCACGCACTTCCGCAAAGGGATGTTCTCCTTGCAAGGCAAAGCGTTGTGGAGTTTGTCATTTTCTTAACCCTGCTACCTCCATTTCCAGCAGTGCTTCCTCCTTTACTTTCAAGATTAACCAGAACCTGACCTGCACTTCTCACAACTTAATTTACCTGTTACATTGCAACATATGCCAGAAACAGTACGTTGGAGAGACGGGCAATACAAAACGCCCCAGATTCGCCGGGCATAAGTTCGACATCTTTAGCAATGCTGACACCCCTGTCGATAAACACTTTAATTCCCCTGGCCACTCTTTTCAAGCCATCGGGCTTTATATTCTTCGTAGTAACTTCTATAACAAAAAAGAAAGAAAGCAATTCGAGTCTTTTCTTATTTGGAAATTTAATTCCCTCACCCCTAATGGCATTAACCCTAGAAAAGGCACCATTCCCTCATTACCTTTCCCATATTCCTCTTCAACTTCAGCTATTCCCTTATTTGTCGTAGGCTCTCTGGGCCCTTTTCTTTTCCTTTTTCTTTTTCTTATCTGAGTTATTTATTCTTTTTTAATATTCTCTCCTATTTTTCTACTTCTATGTTCATTTTGTGTACGACCCTGTACTTTCTTTTTTTTGTAGGCTCTCTGTACTCTTTTATTTTAGTTACCTTTTTATGCGATACTATTTTACGGGGTGACTAGCGACCGGGAATTGTCAAAAAATTGTGTAACTGGGAACAGTCAGGGAATTTTTTTTCAAGGAATTTTACGAAATTCTTTTGCTAGACACCCTATCATTCCTAACTATTTATAATTTTAATTTTGTATGTGTTATCCTGTTGCATTTTTTTCGCCGCCCTCTTATCACCTCCTATTTGTCCTCCTACTTGTCCTATTCCAATACGTCTTCAAATTCCTCCCATTGGTACTCTTCTACTTTTTTAGCAAATACCGTCTTACTGTTCCCTATGCCAACGATACGAGGTCTGTTCAAAAAATACGTAGACTGTTTGAATTGCGCGGGCCCTGTTGGTCCCAATCAAAATCGCTTGGTGTCGCCATCTTCTGACAGATCCGCTGATTACAAGGCAGTTTTTTGATTGCAAATATCAGTATTGGTTGATTAGCTACGCGGTTGTTTGTGAAGTGTGTTTTTTTTCGTTTGGCGGATTTTTAGAATGAGTGACTTGAACGAGCAAAATGTTGCTATGAAATATTGTGTTAAACTCGGAAAAACTGCCACTGGACGAGTGGAAAAGGCCAGAAATGTGGACGAGAGGTGACTGGTTGTTTCATCACGACAACGCTCCAGCCCATTCAGCCCTCAGAACTCGTGAGTTTTTGGCCAAACACTCGATCACTGTTCTTCCTCACCCACCCTACTCACCTGACCTCGCTCCTTGTGACTTCTTCTTGTTTCCCAAACTCAAAAGACCTTTGAAAGGAAGGAGATTTGAGACGATTCCCGACATAAAGGCAAATGCGACGAAGGCGCTGAAGGACATCACAAAAGAAGCGTTCCAGGACTGTTTCCAAAAGTGGAAACACCGTTGGGATAAGTGTGTGCGTCGGGGAGGAGAGTACTTTGAAGGGGACCCAGATGTGTAACTTCTGAATAAAGTATATTTTGGTTTATGACGTCAGTCTACGTATTTTTTGAACAGACCTCGTATATAAAGGCGTCCTTTAGTAATCTTTTCATATCAGAGGAGGAGGTGAGGAGCGATATTGAGGATACCAGGACAGGACACCAGGACAGGACACAAGGACAGGACACAGGACTAGCTCTTCAAAGTATCACTACTCTCTTTTCAGGTATCATTTCATTAATCTCATTTCACGGTGCGTCCTTTTCAGGGCGATATTCTCCTTCTGTTACGTCTTATGTGCTGGTCCCTGGCGTTGGAATTAATATTCCTGTAAACCAGTACATCAAGACGCTCATTATCCTTCTGGGTCCCTGGCGTTGGGATTAATTTCCTCGCAAACCTAGCTAAGGACTTTTCATACCATCTATTATTATTCTAATCATTCACGAATGGGTCCCTGGCGTAGAATTAACTTTCTCGCAAACCTGACTTGTTTTCTTTTTTCCTTAAAGCTAGGTGCGTCCTTCTTAGGACGGCTTCTTTAGCACACACCTAGCTGCGAGGTTACTCCCCCCCTGGTTCTATACAATTATATTTTAGAATTATGATGGCTTCGTCCAAATTAACCACGTTGGAGTCAGCTAATGTGCCATTGCTAGTGGCAGATGGTAAAACTGTGTCCTGCGAAAAGGCCTACCGGGATGCCTGCTTGGATGCTAGGTTTGCTGCTTTTGACCTAGTGTTCAACGAAATGTTAGAAGCTCTCCGGGATGAAATAAATGCTAAGTATAGGGCACTGGAAGAAAAAGTCGAATCCCTACTTAAAAGTTTTGAAGAGATGTTCGAAGGTATCAACAAGGAAATCAAGGACTCTCGTAGAGATGTCATTGAAAAGATAAGCGAACTGAAGGAAGGATTTGGGAAATGCTCCGGGACTCCGCAGGCAGATAACTCCAAGGAAGATACACCTGTTGATAACAGCAAGGTAAGTAATGTTTTTAATAATAATGCCTGTGCTAAAAGTTTAGAGTCTATGGATATAATTGAAAATAGTGACTGCTCGACAAACGGTGGCTATAAGAGAAGTCACTCTGATGGAACCGATGAAGAAGTGGATAGTAGTCCCTGGATTGGTGTTGCTAATAAAAAATTCAGAAAAGGCACGAGGATCGATAACCTAAAGACCGTTTCCAGAGTAAACGAAGAAGTCGTCAGCACGACTAGAATGAGGAATTCGAAGAATGTACAAGGTCGCTCGGCTAATAAAGACCATAGGACCACGAAGAGGTATGTACCGCCAATTATCGTGCGAACTCATGGCGTCCCGTTTAAGACGATTTTAACTGAGCTCGAGAAGTATGTTCCAGTGGAAAAGATCACCGTTCATACGGGCAGAGCTGAAACTGTCAAAGTTAAATATGAAGATGAAGAAACACACAACAGGTTAGTCTCTAGAATTAAGTCTGATAATATTTTAAAAATTCAGCATCATCAACTGAAGTCAGAGAAGGTCTTGAAATACGTACTTCGTAATGTGGGTGTTACGTATGACCTCGATGACTTCCAAGAAGACCTAAAATGAGCCAACTACTTCCCGGAAAAAGTTATTCGATTGAGGAAAGCCAAAGGATCCATTGATATGCCGATGGTTTTGGTTCTATTCCCGAACACCAAACAAAACCAGTCATTGAAGAACATAACACGTATTGGGCCGCTGGCAGTTTCAGTGGAGGCCTTTCGAGGGAACAAGAAGCCACTACAGTGTTACAACTGCCTGCG
This sequence comes from Rhysida immarginata, assembly GCA_023313115.1. NCBI lineage: Eukaryota > Metazoa > Arthropoda > Chilopoda > Scolopendromorpha > Scolopendridae > Rhysida > Rhysida immarginata. The sequence continues at coordinate 34,910 of JAHWFO010059422.1, forward strand.
CTTCGGACACGTATCCATGTGCTGCACGGAAGATCCTCGTTGTAATAAATGTGCTGAGGGGCACCAGTCAAGAGATTGCCCCAACATCAAAGGACAAGACCCCCAAAGTGCGTCAGATGTGGTGGACAGCACACTTCAAGCTACACGAAATGTCCAAAATACCCTCAGGTTCAAAGGATGTCTAGTTCTAAAGTGACAGCAGGCAAATCCTATGCTGCCGCTGTGTCTACGCCGGAAGATAAAGGCCTCAACATCAACGACCTACCAGGTATGTATAAACAATTAGGACGTATCTTTCATCTGTTTTCTAATCTAGGCAAAAGTTAACCACAGTTGAGTGGACTCCTTACGACTAACTAATTTTAGTATGGCTGCACAACGTTATACTGTAATCAACAAAGGTGAACTTCGGTGCGTGATATGGGGCATTCCCCGAAAGCGTATCGAGTTTCACAACTTTCTGATAAAGCAAGAAATCGACGTTGCATTCCTCTGTGAAAGTCACCTCAAACCAAGCCAAGACTTCAAGCTACCTGGCTATTGTGTGTACCGTAAGGATCGAATGGCTTCAAATGCTGCAAGATGTGCTTCTGGGGGCGCTGCGATCATCATGAAGAAGGGAATTCAACACCAAGAATTAGTCTCCAAGTCTTATACAGGTATGGAATCGGCCTCCATCATTATCAATGACGTCTCCTGTGGTGAAGTGAAGTTCGTGGCGCTGTACAATTCACCTAAACATTATCTTGACATTTGCGAGCTTGATGAACTCTTCAGTGGTGACACTCCAGTCGTCCTGGCTGGTGACCTAAATGCCAAACACCCAAGCTGGAACTCCAGAACGCAGAATTACAACGGCATGATTCTCTATAGGTACATACAAGGTAGACATGATATATCATCGCTGCTGGACCTGTGGAGGACACCTACTACTGCGACCATTCCCCTAGTAGTGATGTTTTGGACATCTCGCTCTTGAAGGGATTCTTCAAACCGTACAATGTCTTCACGATTGATGGACCTTTCTTCTGACCACAAGCCTGTGGCGTTGAACTTTGACAATGTTGACATAAATTTCCGAGAGGAACTCGTACATCATCAAGACTGGAAGCACTACAAAGATATTCTTAAGGACTATGGCTACCATCCCGACGTTGCTTACTGTGCAGAGGACATCGACCAAGTTGTTGATGACATCACCAGATGTATTAACAGTGCCGTAGAAGTTAGTAAGTATCCATCAGAGAATAAACCTTCTCATCGAATCCAAGTCACTCCTGGAATCCAACGCCTAATTTCTGAAAGAAAGAGGACCCGTAGACTATGGCAACGCTATCGTGAACCTTGGCTCAAAACCAAGTACAACAGGTTAGTGCGAAGAGTTCAAGAGGAGATAAAAGAGCTTCGCGAAGCTAGATGGAATGAAAAACTCAGAAGCTTGTCGCTCGCGACAATTCCATTGGGAGTATGGTCAGAGCTTTACAGAAGAAGAAGAATGTTACGCTTCCTCCACTCCGTACACCTCAAGATAACTATGTGCAAACTGATCAGGACAAGGCCCAAGTCATTGCAGATTCACTGGAAATGCAGTTTGTTACTCCTACCAACGATAAGCCCGAGAGCCAAATCATCTCTCAGCGTGTGGAAGAAGGTATTGTCAACTTTGATGAAGTCCCACAGCATTTAACGAAGAACAGCATCGAGGCTGAAGAGGTCGCCACCATCATAAGTAAACTGAAAAAGAAGAAGTCTCCAGGAAGAGACAAGTTGAGTAATAATGCGCTTATAAATCTCCCGAAGAACTTTATTGACTATCTCACTAATATCATTAACGTCTGCTGGAAATTTTCTTACTTACCTGTGGCTTGGAAGCAGTCTATTGTGTTGAGTATCCCCAAGCAGGGACAAAATCCTGCAATTCCGGCGAGTTACCAACCTATTAGCCTGCTACCCACGATGTCCAAAGTGTTGGAGAAAACGATTCTCGTCAGATTCCAAGACTACTGTCTAGCAAATGACCTTTTTCGGGAAGAAGAGTTTGGCTTTCGTGCTGCCCACTCTTGTCCGATGCAGATATGGAGGCTCGTTGAAGATATGAGCACCCTCCTGAACCTATCCAGGTACTGTGGGGTGGTATTTCTCGATGTCAGTAAAGCTTTTGACGAGGTGTGGCATGAAGGCCTTGTCTACAAAATGATCAGAGACGGATTCCCTGCCGATTTGATTTTGATGGTGAAATCCTTTCTTGATGGCAGATCCTATCAAGCCAAAGTTGGAGAAAATCTTTCCACGCCCCGTGTTGTAAAGGCCGGTGTCCCTCAGGGTTCTGTCCTCGGGCCTGTGCTATTTAATTACTTTGTACACGATTTCCCGAAACCCGATAATTGTAATTTGTATTTTTATGCGGATGATACTGCCATTATGACATGGGCACACCAGCCGGCTCACGTTATCACTCGGCTGCAGTGCGCCTTGAAGCAGTTCGAAGACTGGTTTAACTGCTGGAAGTTGAACCTTAACGTTGGAAAGTGCAAGGGTTTGTACCTCAATAGGAAGCTCAAGCGTCCCCCAGATTCTCTTGTTCTGTTCAATAATAAACTGGACTGGGTGGACAACTACAAGTATCTGGGAGTTATCATTGACTCAAGACTCTCATGGAACCGGCATATGTACTATGCTCTGAAGAAAGCGAAGAGGGCTCTGTACAGTATCATAGCTCTCATGGGTCACAACAGCGCCCTCAGCATTGACAACAAGCTACTTCAGTACAAATCGATTATCCGGACCATACTCCTCTATGGCATGCCTGCGTGGGCAACCATCTGTAGATGGAGTGAACTACAGTCATTCCAGAATGTTACCCTGAGGACCATTGCCCAGCTGGACAGAAGGACAGTAAAAAACCAATCCATCCACTTGGATTTAAACATAGCCCATATCAGAAAGTTTATACAGGATCTCCTTTTGATTATGATACAGAAGATGAAGACTCACGACAATAAGCTTGTGATAGGGATACTGAAGAACTCAATGAATATGAAGTGGCATACTAAGTATCGTAAACCGAGGCACGTTCTTGACGTCAATTTTGAAGATATTAGCAACGTCTCTTTCCCGGACTACTGGAAGATATGATAATCTTCTTTCTCCTTGTGTTTTTTTATTTCGTTTGTATTTTGTTTCTGACAATCGTTAATCTTATTTTCTTTTTTGTATAATATGGAAGACCGCTTGGGTTGGTTATGCTTCTTGACTACCTCAGTGTATTTCATTTGGAGTTTATTCTGGTTGGATGAGCTTTGTGAAAGCGCTGCTTTCGTCCCATCCTAACAAATGTACACTTCACTGTTCGATTGTCGATTGTCAATCTTTTCATATAGTTGTTCGTAGCGAAAAACCCAGAAGGGGGACGAGGACGGAAAAGGTAAGTGAAAAGAAAGCTATTTATATTCCCCCTATTATCGTTAGACATCACGGGAAACCGATTAAGGAAGTGCTAAATGAGATAAAAAAAAATCACGTAACGTCAGATTACTGCACATACCGGACGCTCAGACACTATCAAGATAAAATGCCACGATGAGGAAACTCACAAAACCCTCGTGTCAGGAATCAAAATGAATGGTGTGCTTAAAATCTGAGAAACTGTTAAAATACGTTGTGTGTAAAATATGTCATGGAAGATTTTTGCGCAGACCTTAGAAACGCTAACTACTTCCCCGATAAGGCAGTTAGATTTTAAAAAGCAAATGGTGAAGTTGAGATGCCAATGGTTCTAGTACTCCTACAAAACACTGAGCACAATAAATCTTTCCCAAATTTAAAGCGCATTGGTCCTGAGAATGTCGACCTGAGAATAAATCTTCGTTATAAGCAGGACTGGAAATTTTTTAGAGAAGGTATGAACGATAGTAACATTCCCTATCAGGATCCCGTCACCAGCAGTGACATTGACGAAAATATCAAAAAAGTCACTCACTCCATCAAGATGGCTACAAAAATAAGTGCTACTCCGGTGGATTGCAGGCGGCCAGATCAGCTGGAACTTCCTCCCTCCATCAGGCAATTCATCCACGAAAAAAACACCTTCAGAAGACTTGGCAGCGTATCAGGTTTCTCCACTTCAAGACGAAGTACAACAGGCTATCCCGCAAGGTAAAGAGAGCAGATTAAGGATTTAAGGAATCAAAGATGGAACGACAAAGTTAAAAGTCTGTCCGTCCAGGATAACTCTCTCTGGATTATGGTCAGGGCCCTTTAAAGCAACAGGACTACTGTTCTCCCTCCTCTGCTTACAGAGGGTGGCGATTTCGTTAGCAATGACCAGGACAAAGCACAAATTATCGCCGATTCACTGAAGAGCCAATTCTCTACGCCCAAAGAGGATGATCTGATCAATATTACTCGTGAGGTCAAAGGCGTTTGTGATAAGTATGGCCACACTCAGCGCGCTCTTGGCTCTCCTGATGTCATTGACACCTCTGAGATATTGGACATCATAAAGCGCCTGAAAAGCAAAAAGGCAGCTGGCATCGACACCATTACCAACAGTGCTCTCAAGAAGTTGCCTAACATTATAATTGATATTACAAGTAAATTTTGGAATAATATGACTAATCGTGGAAATGAGTTATCTTGGATAGAAAGCGTCAGCTGGAATCTTAGCCCCTTTCTTACTTTCGATGTCACTCACCACCACTGATATTTTCTTATACTGTCCTCCATCATATTTCATATGACTTATCAAAGCAAGGGAAACCTATCACACAATATGTCTATCTCTACACAATGATATTTCACTTATCCACAAAATATACGAAGGTGAATTCTGGCAAACAACATCAAAGTGTTTTACAAAAAATGAGCAGAACCTTCGGACTGGGTAACGACCGATGCAGCAGTGAAGCTTTCCGACAAAAGGTATCCCAAAAGGTCGTTTACAAAGTTCACGTGCTAGTCTGTCTGAACATGACGAACAAGTTTTACATAGGAAGTTGTGTCTGAAAACAAGACTAGCCACCGCTAGAGGACGGTGTTCACAGGCGTATTAGAGAACGGAAAGTGGGATCATTTCAGGCGAGGACGTTGCAGGAGCAGGGTACATCGGTTCAGTAATGAAGAATTGGTCGATATTCATTACGTTTATGGGGCCGTGGATGGAAATGGACAATAATTCTTAAGTTTGTTTTTGTTAATAAAGTCATGTTAACGTTTTTGCGTGTCTCTTTTTTGTGTCTTGGTCACGTTGCTGTAGCACCTCACGATTTGATTTTCGAACATAACTTCCTATGAAAAATTTGTTCGTCATGGTCTGACAGACCAGCACGTAAAATTTGTAAACTATCTTTTGGGACACTCTGTATATCAGTGTTAAATTAAACCATGGTAAATAAAGAAATTTTGGTGGCCCAGGAACCTACTGGATATCCTCTCGCTACTTTCGGTTGTGTTTGACCAGTTCTTCATACTGTCGCCCTTTCAGTAACAATGAAACTTCTACTGCAATAGGGTCTGCTTAATAGTGCAAAAGGGATAGCGTGCCTAATTTAAGTCTGTGTATTGTGTGAGGATATCTCCTTATAGGATTTCCAAAGTCTGTGTATTGTGTGAGGCCTTTGGCTCGTTTAAGTAACCCAAAGATGCAATAATCCGCCCGTACTACTCCGGCACTTCACTTGAATCGAATACTTGTTTCTTTTGCCATCCTGGACATAGAAAACATTGTCGATTTGGAGGTTGTTCCTGAATTTGGTAATGTGGCACGGACACAACCTGTAAATCTTGGCCTTATGTTTACATTGCAGCCATAATTTTTCACTGACAAGACGAATTGCCTGTAGATACTCCGACAGCGTCTGCTGTTTTTGGATTCTCGGGTTCAGCTGTGCACTGGGGAGGGAGGCGGTTTCTTCGGAAGGGTGAGTGATATACTATCGTTCTGGCTTACTTTATGGGTGACTGTCTTAAAAAAACAAAGAATGTTTTTGTGCTCACCCTAAATAATAGTTATCTTTTATTGCACACTAAACTATGTTCACTAAGATAATTGTTTAAAGTTTAATATTGCGGCTTCAATAAACTATTCACGGAAAACAGATTTATTCTCTCCGCCAAAAAAGGGAGAGAAGTTTATTATTGAACCCAAAACTGTCGAACACAATCAGGAAGTTATGTTAGCCAACACTGTGAGGAGTTAAATAATAATCTTACTTCTTCATCGATGGGCAGAACACTTTAGACCGGCTCAACTATCTAAAATCATTTGATCTACACATTTATTAAATTATGCTCCATATCCACGTTTCATAAGTTATTTCCAGCATGGTTTCTTTTGTTATTTCTAAAAAAAAGATTGTGAAGTAATGACGCATTAGGGAACGCACAGACATATTATTTATTAAGTACCGAAAGGTTGGCTATGTTTTTGCTTTATCTCTTCGTATAAAAGATTTTCAAAATCCGTTTATCACAATGGACAAATATGGGTCAGAGATTGGATATTTTGAAATTGGTTGTATGGTATGTGCTCTAACGGTGCTAATTTGTTAATATTTTTCCTCTTATCATCTGGATCGAAATTCTTTCTCTCTTCGGGCAAGTTGTAAGTCCACCATTGGGTTAGTAGGTCTGTCGTGGCTTTCTTTGCCTGGTCTCCAAAGCAGAAGGACAAGCACATCAGAGGGATTCGAACCCGTGACTCGCTAATTTTGAGAGCACCAAGACCAGCGCCTCAATGCTCCGGGCCACCTAATCGGCTTCTAACTCGCTAATATTAATTGTTAATACCTAAATCATTCGTAGTAATGAGTGATGAATGCCAAAGCTTTTTATTGAACATTCAAACATTGGTGGCGCTGGCTTGGAACATGCGCGCATTACGATCGCACATTTTACTGGAATTTCTTGTTTTAGCAGAGTCAGAATACCATGTTAAAACGAAAAAGTATGGTAAACAATACAAACGAACATTGACAATTTATGCAAAGGTATAGGGATGACAAAGAAAAAAGAAAAAGAAAAAAATCCCAAAAAGTTGCCCATCGAGAACGAGGGTGACGGTAACCAGTTGAAACTTTCGATAATTTATCAGAGCGGTCGGCAGCCAAATAACTGTGTGTGCTGACATCGGCGGTCAATCCCAACTTCCCGAAGAAGTGGAAGTATCTAAGCAGGTCCGGGAATCCTAACTAGTGCGTATGTAATAAAAAGAGTATGAGCAAACTAGAAGGGGACCAGATGGGCAACTATTAAGAAAGTTGCAGCAAGCGGCTCAACATCCAGAAATCAGACGGCGAAGGGTTGAATTTAAGTCTAGTTTCCATAGCTGCGATTTCAGGCGCGTTCCTACGATAATTGTATACGATTGAGTCGAATCTATGGAAATCGGTTTTCTACTCTTCCGATTTTTAGTTCTGCCTCGAAAGTCCGATCGAAATTGCGACGAATAATCGCACATCACATTAGTTTGAACCATTCAAACTTTTTCAAGCTCCGATCCTACAATTTCGGTCACGTGGATCGATATATTTGGACCTGTGATTGTTTACATGACGCCATTCCTATTTCGATGATAACGATATGTGATTTTCCTGACTCGCAAAATGGTAATAACATGTAATCAATTTAATAAACGCTTTAAAAACAATGAACCTGGAAAATTTTAAATAACAGAATTTACATTAAGCTATCAAAAGTCATGGGACAACCCTTATTGGTATGAAAATGGGTCATTCCTTTGCAATATCAACACTACATAACAGAGAGTATGCTATTATGAGATGATGCTTGCGTGAAAGCTGTAAGAATGTCTCAAAGAAAAGAGCTTTCAGGCTTCCAAAGAGATACGATTGTTGGGTGCCATCTGGCAGGCAAAACTGTTAGAGAGGCGTCAACCCTCCTAAACATCCCGAAATCGACCGTTCTCACCGTCATCCGAGCATGAAAAGAGAAAAGCACCACTAGTGTTCCGCCTAGGACTGGAAGACCCAAGAGGACACTTGGACACTTGGACACTCTGTTGGACAGAGACCAAAAGGCTCTTCGTAAAGTGGTCACTGCAAACCGTCACACATCGCTTGATGGACTGACAAGATCGTTCATAGAGTCGACAATTTTGTGAACTGTGAGCACCCTGACTGTTCGCAGCTTGCAATGGGTTTTTATGGCAGAGCGGCAGCCCACAAACCTCACATCAGCACCAGCAACGCAGCGAGGAGATTGCAATGGTGCAAAGAGCGACGACATTGGACTCTGGATCAATGGCGAATGGTTGAATGGAGTGATGAGTCCCGTTACACCATCTGGCAATCGGATGGATGGGTTTGGGTATGGTGAACGCCCGGCGAATGTCCGGCGAACGTTATCTGCCAAGCTGTGTTGTGCCCATGGTGAACTTCAGGGGAGGGTCGGTGACGGTGTAGGGGTGCTTTTCATGATATGGGTTGGATGAAAACGTTTCTGTGGACGGACATCTAAATGCAGAGCGTTACCAAAACATTCTGGACAACGCATCATTCCCATCTCTCCGGCAGCACTTTGGCAATGGCCCTTTTCTGTTTCAGCACGATAACGCACCTTGCCATAAAGCAAGAGCTATAGTTAACATGGTTTGATGAAAAGGGGGTTCGAGAACTTGACTAGCCTGCACAGAGCCCCGATCTGAACCCCATCGAACATCTGTGGGACGTGTTGGAACGTCGATTGGGCCCATGTGCGGAACGCCCGAAATCCGTGACCGAACTGTCCAAGACACTTATGGCAGAATGGCGAAAATTACCTGTCGAAACATATCAAAAACTTGTGGACTGTATGCCCCAGAGAGTAGAAGCTGTGATAGCAGCAAAAGGTGGACCAACAAGATATTAAATTATGTATATTTTTGAGTGTTTCTATTAAAGTGAACGTGTCCCATGACTTTTGCTAGGGAGTGCATATAAAAATTATCAAAATGAAAAAAAAACATTTTTTCCCCTAAATGCTCAGATATTTCTCAGAATTAGAAATTTAAAAATCAATATTCTAAATTTTAAAGAACTTATAAAATATCTATGAAACTCGAAATATACACTGATGAGCCATTACATTATGACCACCTGTTTTATACGACATAGGACCACCTATCGGAAAAACCACGGACATGCATTGACTCGACAAGGTGCTGGTAAGTAGTCTCAGATATCTGGTACCAGGCGCTTATCAGCAAATATTTCAGTCGTATTCGTCCAACTATGTATTCGGGTGTCATAGTATCCGTTGGAAATCAGCGTATCCGCGCTCGACCGTCCACGTGATGGGCCAGACAACTTGACTCGCTGGGCCAGGAAACCTTCTTCCAGTCCTCTAGAGTCCAACTGCTGGTTCCCTGGCCCTGTGTAGGCGAAGTTGGCGATGGCGTGCCGTAACCGCACGAACTTGCCTGGGGCGACGGCTATGCAGGCTCTACACAGAACGATATGCTGTACTATGCGCTGAGACACATTGTCTGAATAACTACTGATGTAGCTGCCGGTGATTTGGGCCATTGTGATGTAGCGAACAATGCATACTAGTTTTCACTCCACTCTGAAATCAATGCATCGTAGGATAGTTTTAACTAATTCTAACGTTTTCCCTGTTTTTAAACTTAGATTTTTTAGATGTATTTAGTTGTTCATTATATACTAGTACGATCAGTATCGAATATGGTGTATTGTTATGATGTATTCACACAACTACCTTCAAAATACTCCCCTTCTGCAACTATGCACTTATGTACGCCCCTTCAAATACAGTCAACGCGAGTACAGTTACTGAAAGCATTCCTGGAAGCCTTTGGAGGAGATGGTCTTCAAGGCGGCCGTCGCTGCTTCCTGACCTCAGATGCACTCTTGAAACGGCATCCTATGAGTTCGTTTTTCAGACGGGAAAACGGGTAAAAGTCGCATGGGGCGTGATCGGGTGAGTGGGGCCAGTGCAGCATGCACTGATATGCAGGGGCATTGTCATATTGCAGTACCCAATCCTTCTTTTTCCAGAGTTCTAGGTGTGTACCTCTCTTTGTTCACTGCCGTCAGAATATGATATTCACACACTGTTCTTCAAACGCCATTACTGCTTCCGACGAACGCGAACAACTACAGTTCACTGACCCGCCTTGTTGGGAAAACCCGTCTCTGCTAGACTGCTTCCTTCTTGCCACGTCTCGCGTCATATGTGACTCTAGGCCACAGTCAAATTGTTCCCCTCTCCCCCTAGCCTGATTGGAGATATTAGCAAAGTCTCCGAACTTATGTATTAGTAGTATTTTAATCCTACCTTGTTGCAGCTCTTGTGTGTGTTTGCTGAATATCTCGTGTTGTGTTCCGTTTGTGTAGGGTTTATTGAGTTTTTTGACATTTCTATTTCCTGACTTCTTTTTTGGCTTAACATCCTACCTTTCATGTCCATCTTAGGTCAGATTTGGAAGTCAAATAACCTTAGCTGTTGGCGCGTTCTCCAATCAACCAACCAATCAACGAACCAACGAAGACAGCATTGCACCGAATGTGATGTATGTATGTATTGGGTAATACAAATGCGAGAATTTGGGACAATGCTTTGCGAATGCATTGTACCTAAATCGTTGATGGTATGATGAAAAATAATGTGCCTTTTTGTCAATGATTTTTTAGATATTGAAGAACAAAATATTAATATAGTAGATAAGTACTTGTAATTTAAGACATTATGGTATTAATGATATGTTGTAATTACGTTTGTTGTAATGAACATTTTATATGTGAAATTAAATTCATTAAATTCCTTGAAAATTTGTGCAAAATGATTACTTAATCGCCATGTGGCCACACTGATGTATTTCATATCTTAACTGATAAAATGCGTGATACATAATAATGATTTTAATAAATATTGCTTTATGTCGGAACCAATCCAAAGCTGTCTTTCTTTAAGCTGAAATCTAAAATCTTTTTTGCATTAAATTATTATCAAAATTACTCAGTATTTTTATTATTCATTATTATTTTGTAAAATCCAAACTAGGCTCAAGCCCGGAAGCCAAGAGAGGGTTTATCCCTAGGAGCTCAAATCAGGAAAACTGCATGTGGTAAACAGGGCTAAGAGAAAGAGTCCTGCAATTCTACACAATGGCGTAGTAATTGCAATGACGATGATCCACTATTCTTGGACATTGGCCGAGTTGGAGGACCGGAAAAGAGATCCAAGCAATCCGCGATCCCATGAATTTGCTGAATCTATGCCATGGCGAATGCGTGCTGTCATTAAAGCTAAAGGCGGCCCAACTAAATATTAAATTGGGCGACTTTTTTGCAACACATGGACGGAGTGGGTCGATTTTAATGAAATTACAAAAGAGCACTTTGTGGGTGACATACAACATATGATTTAAATTTCAACACGATATGCGCATAGGATCCTGATATAGGGCATCCCAAAATACCCAATAGATAGAATCTTCTATCTATATAAAGAAGGATGTTTGTGGGTCTGTCTGTGGGTCTGTCTGTGGGTCTGTTTTTTATACAAATCTACAGTTTTATTCAGATCTTGATGAAATTTCGCATACATGACCTTCAAAGCATGAGGAAGGTCACTGTCTACCTCAGATTTCGGAAAAATAATAAATATCGATAAAAAATCGATATTCATGGTTATGGCAAGGCATATTAATGAGAAATATCTCATGACCAACAATGCAAGGCAAAGTTTGTACAACAATAGGTATCAACAATGGTATCAGCACGCAATTCACAAACACACTGCATGAACGAACAATCAATATCTCATGACTAACAATGAAAGGAAAAGATTGTGCAAGTGTAATTATCCCGGGCAACGCCGGGTACCTCTTCTAGTAATTTAATATGCCACATACCCTCCACGAACAGGAGTGCAGGCCTTGTCTCTTGTATGTTGAGGGTCGTATAAATGCTGGATACCATCCTGGGTACTAACCTGTTGACGCAATTGTGCAAGTGTTACAGATAGTGTGCAGCGAGCATGACTGGGCACAAGTCTGGAGATCGTCCTGGCCAGGAAAATCGAGCCATGTTGGATAATTTATAAGATAGCTCGGCTGTGTGTGACCCGTGCGTTATCCTGCTGGAACAGCACATTACCCTTCTTTTGAAAGAAAGGTAGGAGAACGGGTTAAACAATCTCCTGGAGGTGACTTGCGCTGTTCAATGTTCCATTCACAAACACCTGGCAAAGATGAATACGAGAAGTAACTGATGACACCCCACACAATTACGCCAGATGTTGGACCTGTATGCAGTAAATGAATGCACTGTGGAAAATATCGCTTTCCTGGTCTTCATCGCACACTTTGACGTTCATCACAGGTGTTCAGGCAAAGACAACAGATCTCCATTCAACTCGCCAGTCAGCTCATTCGCGTGTCGCAACGCGTGTTCTATCAGAATTGGTTTGGTTTGGTTTGTTTAGTATTAACGTCCTTTTCAACTGCTATGGTCATTTCAGGACGGCGTTATAGGGGCCGCAAATTTTGCCTCGCAAGGGTTCTTTAACGTGCAGCCGGCAAACGACTACACGGGACCAACGGCTTTACTTCCCATCCGAAGGAAGTGCGTGATCTCAGGATTTCCCCCTGAAAAATCCTCGTCGTCCTCGGCCGGGATCGAACCCGCGTACTCGGGCATCAGAGGCGATCACGTAACTGCTGAGCCACCGAGGCCGATCTATCAGAATTGGTAGTTAGGCTAGAGGGACACATGACTGCAGTCCTACTGCAAGTAACAGGTTGCAAATAGTCTATCTTAATATGGTGGATGCTACTCTGGTCTTTATCTACGCGGTGGATGCCGTCCGGGTGTTCAGTGACTCCCTTATAATTCGACGGTCTTGGCCTGGAACAGTAATGCGCCTGCATCCGAAACCAAGTCTACCACTGCTGTAGACCACTGTTGCCAACATCGAGCAACCACTGAAACATTATTTCTAGTGTGTGCCGCGATTTGCCGATAAGACTATCTAGCCTGCCGAAATACCACAATTAGGAGAAAGGCTGTGTGTGCGAAACTAGCTAAATGTTGATTATACTCTGGTCTATTACAGTACAGATACCAGATTCATGATTTTATGTAATTTATGGATGAACCATTCTTATAGTGGAGGGGTGTCGGCGATTTCAGAGGCGATCGGGAGCGAGCAACACGATGCTCGGCGATCGACCTTCCCCGCCGGAGTTCGTGGATCCACCAGTTGTTCATTGGTCGAGAGCGAAAGATATCGGCCAATGAGGAATAAGAAAGATCGAAGGAGGAAACGCGGGATGTCGGCACGAGAAAAAAATGTTAGAAGAGTTTCGGGTTCAAAAAAGGTTAGAAGAGTTTCGGGTTCGATTGCGGTGGAAGCAAGAGGAATGCGCTAGTTGGAAGAGTAGAGCGTCGACGGAGAGAAAACTCAGCGTCCAGAGAACGCATGAAGAGGAAGGGAAGCCCTAGGAAAACTTCCCCGCACTCCCCGACAAGACGTTCTTGTCCCCGAGCGACGGAGGAAGTCGGTGAGAGCCACACCGACTCGACGCGGAGCACGAGAGACTCCACACCGGAGCAACGAACCCACGCCAAACGACGACGGCAAGCAGCCGACCGTAGAGCGAGAGAGAGCGCACGAACACGGCAGCGTACTTCACGATTCCCGTCGAGAACATTCTACGCGACCAGATACGAGCACGTGGATGACGGAACAGGAGTCCTATCAGCTGTAAGCGACGACCAGAGGGATGACAGCTTTCCGGATAATCTTGCAGGTAACGGGGGGGCTTTCGTGGTTACGTGACGCGCGGCCGCTCCGTTCCTGGCTTGAACCTGGAACCGATAGATGTAAGCATTATAGTATTAAGCTTAGACTGTAGTTTAATGTGATATGGTAAATAATGCATTAAGAACGGTTCCGAAGGTGACTAGAAGTGCTAAAGCCATTGCTTGTGTTTTTTCTATTTATGACAGTCACCTCACAACGGACCTCGCTAATGAACACTGACGGTTTACCCCATGTTCTCACTGGTTTAACGTTATTGCCGCCTTTACCCGCCGTACTTGGACGAATACTCGATAAGGACCATTGAATGAACTTTTCTGCTATTTATATTGAACTCTTGCGTTATATTTCCGCATAAGAATGTATTCTGCCGAGTGTTGCAGCCCATTAGATGCGTAATTAAAGCATATTTGTTATTATAGTTAAAAGTGTTTTCCCTCGCTGTTAACGGTAGTCACACATAAACAAAACCCCGTTACAGAGGAGGGACGGCTTGGAGCAGAGCGTGTCAAGCGACAAATCGGGAAAAAAAATTTTCTTTTTTGAAGTGAAAACTTCTATAGGCGTACCGCAAACAAAATTTTGCTGGAGACTAAAAGGCTCAAACACATCTACACGGAAACTGCGCGCACACATTTCATCCGACAAAAAATGCGCACGACGCGTGCGACAAGAATAGACACACTTGCGCGGAATTCATCCGACTGACCGTGCTTATAGCACAAGAAGGGGTCTACTTTTCCGTGGAAAAATTGGGTTCCAATGCTTTGAAGAAGCGAGAATTGCTTTTAAAGCAGCAGAGAATATTATTATTATTAATATTTCTGCACTTCTATAATTAACTCTTCGTTGAAAGTTCTTAGTTCATGTTCAGTTCTCGCTTCGACTGAACAGGCCTCCATTTTTTAATTTTTTGTTATGGAAACTCGAAAGCGAATGATGACGTAACAGAAGCGAACAATGTGATTGGTGGTTCGTTTGTTTCGTGCGGAAGAAAGTCGGACGAGCTCAAAGTCACGCGTATCGTTCGCATGAGTGGTCAGATTAGTTCCTAAAAGATGATAAGTTGTCGCTTGAGTCGCGCACGACAACTTGTCGCGTGAAATCCGTGTAGATGTGTTTGAGCCTTGAAAGTGTCTGATCCGTCACGCTCGGAAGTGAAACGTTTTCCAGTAAAACTCGGGAAAACCCGGATTTCTTTATTTTACTAGGAAAAACTGAACTTCGGGAAAACTCGTAGGAAGTTTATTAATTATTAAGATAACTTGTAAACGAATTAAGTTTATCACACTCTGTTTTCTTCAATACATTAATATGGGACAGAGCACGAACAAGATCGAACGTGAGATACCACGAATATGTACGCGCTCTAATGGCGTACACCATTAAAATTTTCCCATAACCAGATGTTTAGACATATAACTTAAATTCCGTTTCTTGTTTGCTTATTTCTCATTTTATATCCTTATGTATTTTTTCCGTTTTGCTCTTGAGAGCATCACCTTTTAATGAGTGTATTCAAAAATCGAAAGTAAAAAACTTACGAGTACAAGGCGTCAGCCTTTTCATGTACGTGTGTATTCACTTACTTTATTCACTTAAAAATATGTACACAATCAAAATATCAAGTGAGTAATTTCATTTATCAACAAGCAAACCTTACATTAGGTTAGTACGAACATTTTTTGGTCCTTCGAGCCGGATACAAGCGAGTGGCATTCCATAACGAACGGAGAGAGCGTTGCATTCCACAAGTGAGAGCACCCCCTCCATCTTAACACTTGCTCCCTTTTCGAACGTGCAATTCAGTCAGACAAACAAGGCATCGAATTATGGAGACCCTTCTAAAGCAACGTGGGATTGCAAAGGGAAAAATTACAAGAGCTAATACATACTTGAGCAGTACAGCATCACAGAGTGCATCGTGTAATGAAATCAAACGTCGCATTGCATCATTGGACGAGGCGTGGAAGGAGTACGACAAAGTGAGTACTGAATTAATTATCCATAGTAATGCAGATGAACAATTAATACATCAAAATGATTACGAGGAATGTGAATCCAAGTATTTCACTATGGCTGCAGGCCTGAGTGATCTCTTGGAAAATTTACAAGGAGCTACATCAACAGCGAATCTTGAAACAAGTGCTGCATCAGATCCGTTTATACGTGCGGACATTAAGCTACCAAGGCTAAATTTACCCAGTTTTTTTGGCGATTACTTGGAATGGACGGAATTTCAGGATCTGTTTAATTCCATGGTACATGAAAATACACAAAACAGTGACGCTCAGAAATTACAATATTTAAAAGGAGTGTTAAAGGAGATGCAGCTGAAGTGATTAAATCGGTGAAAACAACAAACGCAAATTATCAAGAAGCATGGAACTTATTAAAAGAGCATTTTCAGGACACATACAAAATTAAGATGAGCCATGTACAAAAATTATGCAGCCAACCAGTTGTACAACATGAAACTGCTTCAGAACTCAGACAGTTACTGAATACAACAACACAGCAAGTGCGTGCATGAAAGGTCTTGGGAACTCCTGTTGAAAGCTGGGATCTGATACTCGTGCATCTTTTAACATCCCGATTGGATAAAGCAACCCATCGAGAGTGGGAGCGCAGTCGTGCAACAATAAATGGTAATCCAAGCTTTGAAGACATACGCAAATTTCTTGTTAATCAGTGTAAAATACTTGACAATGCACCAGTCGTAGCTAGAAATACAACTAAAACAGTACCACCAAAGATTCATTCACGAAGTGTACGGGTGCACAGCACTTCAAAGGCCACCTGTCCTGTATGTGATAAAGATCATTTCATTTATCAGTGTGAAGTGTTTTTGGGAAAACAGGCCCATGAGCGTACATCAATTGTGAAGGACAAATCTCTTTGTTATAATTGCTTAAAGTCAGGGCACTCATCAAGGAATGCAAGGTGAAATCTACTTGTCGTAAATGTGGAAAACATCATAACACATTACTTCATTTCGATCAATCCAGTGAGAATGTTCGCATGGCCTCTTCAGTGACTCTGAATCCTTCAGAAGATGAGCGTACTACTTATGTTGCCACTCATCTTACAGGACAACAACATCACAGAAATGTATTACTGCCAACAATACAAGTAAAAATCCAAGATTCAAGTGGTGCAGTGCACATTTGTCGAGGTATTCTTGATTGTGCATCAGAGGTGTCATTGTTGACGGAGTCAGTGGTTCAAACACTTGGACTAAAGCGTGTTCATGTTAGCACATCAATTGAAGGCATAAATGGTGCTTCAGGTGGTATAGTTCGAGGTGCAGTCAATATAACTGTGCATTCATGCGTCGAGAACTTTTCCATTAAAGTAAATGCCCTCCTCATTAATAAGATAAGTGGACTGTTGCCAAAGCAACCAGTAATAACTATTGAGCAAAGAGAACTGGCAAACTACAAATTAGCTGATCCAGATTTTGACAAACCTAATACAGTGGATCTTTTAATAGGCAGTGATTATTACTATCATGTCATCAAGGACAAATTGCATGTATTATCAAATAAGCTCTCATGTGTTCAAGATACTCATTTTGGCTGGGTAGCAGGAGGTCAAGTACAACAGTTGACTAATTCAAACAATCAAACTCTAGCATCTCAAACTATAGTCAATACTCATTTGTGCAACATTGATATTTCAAGGCAAATTCAAAGGTTTTGGGACCTTGAAGAAGTAAAACCACAGGTGTTTTTAACAGAAGAAGAAAGAGAGTGTGAAACACATTTCACTACAACTCATACACGTAATTCAGAAGGAAGATATGTGGTTGCTCTACCATTTAAAGAAAACGTTATAGAATTAGGTGACTCATGCGAAGTGGCTACAAAACGATTACTTTCAGTTGAAAGAAGACTCCAGACATGCACAGAGCTTCAGAATCAATATCAGAGTTTCATGGAAGAATATGAAGAATTAAATCATATGTCAAAGGTGAAGCATGACAAGAATAACAATTATTTGCCTCATCACTTTGTAATAAAGAATGACAGCACAACAACCAAGCTTCGTGTCGTATTTGACGCATCATGCAAAACGTCTTCTGGTATGTCATTCAATGATACATTAATGGTCGGACCTAAGCTCCAGCCAGATATATTTGACAACATTCTACGATTTCGCTCACATCGATATGCTGTTTCGGCAGACGTTGAAAAAATGTACAGACAGGTGAACGTCCGTGAAGAAGACCGACGTTTTAAGTTAATTCTTTGGAGAGCGAATCCAAAATATCCAATACAAGCCTACCAATTAAATACTGTGACATATGGAACCGCATCAGGTCTTTACTTGGCAGTAAGAGCGTTGCAACAAGTTGCCATTGACGAACAATCACGATACCCGCAGGCAGTAGAGGTGCTCAAAAGGGACTTCTACGTTGATGATGTAGTCACAGGTGAACACACAATAACAAGTACTCAACAGTTGTGTGTGGACTTAGCCGCAATATTAAAAGAAGGAGGATTTGAGCTTCGCAAGTGGTCATCCAACGAACAACGAGTCCTAGAGAAAATTCCATCAGAATTGCACGCCACATCTATGTCATTTAATATTGCATCAACTGAATCAGTGAAAACGCTAGGCATACAATGGAACACTTCACAAGATGAATTCACGTATCATTTGTGGAAGTTAGATAAATCTGGACCACAACCAACAAAACGCAACATATTGTCAGAGGTTTCACGTTTGTACGATCCACTTGGGTGGATAGCACCAATTATTATACATGCAAAAATCATTATTCAAAAACTGTGGCTAAGTGGAACAAATTGGGATTAGCCAGTTTCAGATCGAATTAAACGAGAATGGAACGAATTCCGAGAAGAATTGCCCCTAATCGAAGAAGTAAAGGTGCCAAGGTTCATTATTGAGAGAGATACCAATCTTCAGTTACATGGCTTCTGCGATGCTTCAGAAGTTGCATTTGCCGCAGCAATCTACATACGGTCGACTCGGTCAGATGGGAGCATCAAAATTAACCTTTTATGTGCTAAAACAAGACTAGCACCAATTAAGCCAACATCGCTACCACGTTTGGAACTGTGTGCAGCAGTTCTACTGGCACGGCTGATGCATCGTGTTCAAGAATGCCTAATAAACCCTATTAACTGTATTTGGGCGTGGAGTGATTCGACAATCACATTAGCCTGGATAAAAAGTCATCCTAGTCGATGGAAGACGGTTGTAGCAAACAGGGTTGCAGAAATTCAAGAACTGATCATACCAAATCAGTAGCATCATGTCCCAACAGATCAAAATCCAGCAGATGTCGCTTCTAGAGGCACCTGCCTCACAGTACTGCGTGATTTAAACATATGGTGGAAGGGTCCTGTGTTCCTGGAACAAGAGGAATCCACATGGCCAGTGTTCAACATAGATATATCCAAAATCAACACAGAAGAGCGCATAAATCAAAAGGTGTCTATGATGACACACAAATCTTGGAAAATAGTGGAGAATTATTCATCTTTGAGTAAAGTGCAACGAATAATTGCATAATGCCTCCGATTCAAGAACAATTGCAAAACCTCATACGATCAACGTGAACGTGGATTCATCACAACAATGGAACTATATGCAGCATTAATAATATTGGTGAGATATGCTCAACATGAAGCATTTCCTGAACTTATTGATGCATTAAAAGGCAAAGGCCAGATAAATCATAGTTATTTGAATTTGGATCCATTTATAGACGATCAGGGCTGTGTAAGAGTGGGCGGAAGACTGCAAAAGTCTTCGTTATCATACATGAAGAAACATCCACTGCTACTGCCTAAAAGACACAAACTAACTCAATTGGTGATAGAGCATTATCATCAACGTCTTCTACATCCTGGAACACAACTATTGCTATCAGTCTTGCGTGACAAATTTTGGATAGTGAATGAACGTAACACCATAAGATATTATACATAAAATGCTTTCGGGACCGTGCTACAACGATGCAACATCATATGGGAAATTGCTAACAGGCCATTTTTACAAACAGGCATAGACTTTGGAGGTCCGTTTCAAATTAAAGCCTCAAAGGGAAGAGGAGCTAGAACATGGAAGGCTTATATGGCTTTATTCATGTGCTTGGCGACCAAAGCTGTTCACATTGAAGTAGTCAGTGATTTAACAGCAGAAGCTTTTGTAGCAGCATTACGTCATTTTTGTGCTAGACGTGGCATATGCAAAGAAATAGTCAGTGACAACACAACGAACTTTTATGGTGCTAACAAGGAGCTTATAGAACTGTATGACCTCATGTTACGAGAAAATAAAAACCAAGTGATCATGGACGAGATGAAAAAAACAGGAGATTACATGGAAATTCATTCCTCCTTATGCTCCACATTTTGGCGGACTGTGGGAATCAAACAAAATCAGCAAAACAGCATCTTCGCAGAGTTGTGGGAAAGGCTATTCTCACTTTCGAAAGAGTTAACAACGATCTTCGCACAAATCCAGGCATGTTTAAACTCACGTCCGTTATACCCTATATCATCCGATCCAAATGATTTCTGTGCACTCACACCTGGTCATTTCTTAATAGGCGAGCCGTTGGTATCTATTCCTGACGTAAACTTGTGTGATACAGAATCCAACCGTTTGTCCCGATGGCAACTCATTCAACAGATCAAGCAACGATTTTGGAAAAGATGGCATCACGAATACTTAACTCAATTGCAACAACACCACAAGTGGCAACAAAAAACACCAAACGCTAAGACTGGAGACTTAGTGATCGTAAAGGAAGATCATACTGTATTTCCCCACTTCACTGGCCAATGGGAAGAATCATTGAACTGCTTCCTGGTAAAGATGGAGTTGTTCGAGTGGTTACCATAAAAACGAAATCTGGGATTACAAAGCGCAGCATAACCAAACTTTGCCAACTTCCATCTCCAGAAACAGGTTAAGGTTGAAAGTGAAACCTTTCAAGGTGGGCGGGATGTTTAGACATGTAACTTAAATTCCGTTTCTTGTTTGCTTATTTCTCATTTTATATCTTTATGTATTTTTTCCGTTTTGCTCTTGAGAGCATCACTTTTTAATGAGTGTATTCAAAAATCGAAAGTAAAAAACTTACGAGTGCAAGGCGTCACTTTCTTCATGTACGTATGTATTCACTTACTTTACTCACTTAAAAATATGTACACAATCAACATCACAAGTGAGTAATTTCATTTTTCAACAAGCAAACCTTACATTAGGTTAGTACGAACACCAATTATTTCAGATAGTATATCAAACAATTCGTCACGACGTGTCATGAAAGAATAGATAAGAGTAACTAGCAGATATTGGTCTAGTGACACGTGTACGTGTAAGGATCTCATAAATGAATTTAACGCGTAAATAATGATACAGGTTTAGTAGCACGTGCCCTAATGGTATCCTGTGGTACTGTTGTAACTTTCAGTGGTAAGATATGGCATGTAATATATCAAACAGCTCGTAACAACGTGCCATGACTGAATATAACGAGTAAATAATGATAGTGAGAATTGGTTTAGTAGCACGTGCCCTAATGATACCACATGGCACCCTATGTTACTGTTGTTACTTTTAATGCGTAGATATGGCATGTAATATATCAAACAGCTCGTAGCAACGTGCCATGACTGAATATAACGAGTAAATAATGATAGTGGGAATTGGTTTAGTATCACGTGCCCTAATGATACCACATGGCACTCTATGTTACTGATGTTACTTTTAATGCGTAGATATGACATGTAATATATCAAACAGCTGACAACAATGTGTCATGACTGAATATAACTAGTAAATAATGATACTGGAATTGGTTTAGTAGCACATGCCCTAATGGTACCATATGGCACCCTGTGTTACTGTTGTAACTTTCAATGCTAAGATATGGCATGTAAGGTATCAAACAACTCAAGCGCATTTAGGTTTTTGAATATTTAATTTTTACATGTTTAGTTTTAAGGTATCATGGAGGCATGATTTTTGCAAACTTTTCTAGGGCAGTCTAATGTTGTGCCAGCAGCCGCGGTTATACTTCATGTTCAAACCAAAAAATTTAAAGGGCAGTTATGTTTGTTATAAAAAATTGTGCTGGTAGTTTATGGTGAAATATCAACATGTCATGAGTAATTATAACGAGTAATTAATGATACTCGATATTTGTTTAGTAGTACGTGTTGGAATCGTATCATTAATGGTTTCATTACAGTATCATTGGGCTTTTCTATGCAAATATATTGTATGTAATCTAGAAGCGACCTACTGGATGCTTTTGAAAAGGATGTTGTGAGATACCTAGCGATGTTCTGCACCTTAAAATAAACACAAGTTTCCTCTTTCGTTCTGTCAAAATTGCGTTCCTTAAAGTAGTACACAGCTCGTGAAATTTGGTTAAACTCTGCCCATAACGTAAATAAAAGCACATGAAAAAAAAAAAACTAAACACTACCACGTGTTCCATTAATAGGTTTCTACGAGATATCTGTCCACTAAACTCGACCGTTCTCACAGCCTACTGAAAGATTCGTATTTACTAGACCTCAGAAATGAACTTGTCAACAAATTAGAGAAGACGTGCAAGTGGATAATTGATCGAGGAGGATTAAAGTCTCTTTAAACCAGTTTACATTTCTTGTTGGCTGGATTGCTTTTTGCGGTAAGACGCACATTCATACTAGCGAGTGTTCAACGAACTGTATAATTTACTAACGTTATTCATTCGCTTTTGTTTTCGTTATGGGCGGAGTTTAACCAAACTTCACGAGCTGTTTACTCATTTAAGAAATGCAATTTCGACAAAACTTATGAGGAAACTTGTGTTTATCTTAAGGAGCAGAAATCGCTAGATATCTCACGACATCCTTTTCAAAAGCACCCTGCATAAGTAAAGATCTAATGAGAAAACGAATGAAAATAAATGGTTTTATACTATACTAGCAGAGGCATCCGGCGTTGCCCGAGATAATTACAGTTGTAGATTAAACAGAACAACCACTTGAAGTTAAATAATAAATTTGTTTTCAGTAATTCTACAATTTCCGTCTACAGACGAAGCAGTTGTTCAGGTGTTTCCGATGTCCGGATAATTTTTTGTCATCTCTGCCCAATACTCATTCATTTCTTCGCTGGCATTTCAATAAATATGAATTATTGTTATAATCCTTCGAAATATTATTATAGGACATAACACCATATGGTTTTTGGTTTGAAGAGTTGAGTTCATGTATGCTTTGTTATCGTTTATGTCGTCAACTGTAGCTCGAACGAAGGAACTGCGGCCTGTGTCATCTTTCACTCTTTCTCAATAGTCTGCTAAGTCTCCATTATCTCCGGTTACGGATCATTATTAAATATTTCCAAGAAAATGTTAACTTCTAAGAAAAGCCCGAACAACAGGAATTCTACGTATTCTTACAAATTCCATTTTGTTTTATAATTCTCAGAGGTGGGATGGAACCATCATTCTTAATGAACCTACTTATATTGCACACTTTGCCCGGGACTTGTTGTTCTGGCTCAGATTAAAATGTTAGCCATCTTCACCCCCGGGAGCATTACTGGATACTTTAGACCTATCTTTTAAAATTTCCCTTGCCCTTGACGTGTAAGCTCTTATACCCTCCTGCTCTGTGTTCAGATGTTTCCAATGCCCGGATAGCTTTTTATCTTTCTGTTGCAAATTTCACTGATCAATACTCGTTCTTTCTCTTTTTTTGCCAAACACACAAATTTTTGCCAGTCGTCTGGACGTTTTTAGGGAGCTCAAGGGAGACCCGTGTGATTCCTTAGCCTCCTCGATAAACATTACCTTATCTATGTCCTTCCTTGCATAATCATATTTATGCTCGTATTTAATAATTCGTTATCCCCCTCTCTAAAAGAGATTAATATGGTTAATTATGTAGTGCCACACCATTTAGTGTGTTAAGTATACAGTGCAACACCAGTTAATGTGTTAAGTATACAGCGCATCACCAGTTAATGTGTTAAACTTTCAACCCCCCTTTTCCCCCCTTTTCCCCCTTTAGGGGTTGAATTTCGAAAAAAAACCCTTCTTAGTGCTCAATTACAATTACAATATGTAAAGAACGTCTCTACAAAATTTCAAGTTTCTAGGCCTTATGGTTTGGGCTGTGCATTGATCACTCAGTCAGTTTCTTCTTTTATATATATAGATAATATTAATTTATGGCTTGTTCCTGATTAGTCCAAGTAATAACACCCATAATAATATTTATATCATTCACCTACACATTACTTAGAAACGATTACAGTCGCCATAAAAGTTTTCACTTCGGTCGTGTGGTCTTAAGCACACTCATTTTATTTTTGGATCAGAACATTGCCACTGCGTATAAAGTGAACTGTTACTATTGGATTACGGCGAAATTGGTGAGGAGGAGGAGTGGCGGCTTATTAGAATTAAAGTGATTGGAACTAACTGTTTAAATTAAGTGCGATAAATAATGGGTAAAGGAAAAAAGTGCAAGGATATTAAGCAGTGGCTGCGGAATCAGCGCTTTTGTGCCCAAAATGGCAAGACCATCCAAACATTTAATGAAAATATAAAGAAAATTTTCGACAGAGTACCAAATTGGAGCGAAAAAGAGAAAATGGTGGTATATGCGAAAATGTTCTCTTCGGAGATAGAGAGAGATTTGAAGGCCAAAGAAAAAATTAGTTTAGAGAAAGCCATGAGAATAACGAATGGGAAGTTGGCTGTGCAGAAATCCGATTGGCCCTACATCGAGAAAGAGTCGGAATCGGAAGAAGAGGACAGTGGGGGTTAAAAAGACAGCATACCGGATAAAAGTGAAATACAGGCCAGGGAAGTCTTAGAGTCTGCAGAAAGTTTCGAATCAGATAAAGAGGAAAAGAGGGAAATTGGTTTAAGCGCCATAGGGTTACAATAAGAAGATGAACAATGGATCCAGAAAGACTGATGTATTTATAAGAGGAAAAATTGAAAAGCCAAGTAAGGACTTCAAATTAAAGGAGGATTTATTATATAAAGTAGGAAAAAAAAGGAGAGCAGTTGGTAATTCCTAAGTCGGAGGCTCTGATTAGGAAACTAATGGAAAAAATGCATGATCTACCAATGAGAGGACATTTAGGGTATTATAAAACCTGGTTCAAGATCCGTCAGCATTTCTTTTGGCCTGGTATGGCAGCGGACATTAAAATTATATGTAAAAACTTGTCAGCAGTGCCAGAAAAATAAAGCACTCAGAATTAAGCCTTATGGAGAATTGCGACCCTTGCCAGTTCCCAAGGAAAGGTGGGAAATAATTACTATAGACTATGTCCTACCTTTACCTTTGACGAAAAAAAAGGGGCATGATTGACTGTGACCGACCGACTGACAAAGAGGGTTAGGCTGTTCCCTTGTAAGACGTCGATCACTGCGGAAGAAACGGCAGAATTGCTATTCCATAATGTCTTCAAGGTTCATGGATTCCCGAAAATTATAGTGTCAGACAGAGATGTGAGGTTCGTGTCGGCAATGTGGCAGCAGACATGTAAATTACTTAAAATTGATAGTCAGCTGGCCAGCCCGTACCACCCCCAGACTGATGGACAATCGGAGAGATCCAATCAGTCTGTCATCCAGATCATAAAGAACTACGTTAATAGTGCCAGGGATGATTGGGACGACTTTCTGTCAGCGGCGGAAATAGCAATTAACAGAACAGTGACCGAAGCGTTGGGTTATACCCCATTTATGATGGACTTGGGTCGAGAAATGAATCTACCGATAGGGTCTAAAATGGAAAAAGGAGGTGAGGAGTCAATAGCTCAATTCAAGAATTGTTTAAGATAGTTACTTTCGATAGCCAGAAGCAATATAAAGAAATCCAATAAGAAGTATGCGAAAGGATTTAATAGAAGGCACACAAAGTGGAAGATAAAAAGGGGTGATAAGGTGATGGTGCAAGCCAATAGGGTGATAAGGATGAAAGGACACAGTGGCAGGAAATTGTTCCCCAAATATGTAGGGCCGTTTATGGTGGAAAAAATTAATAAGAGGAGTGACGGCGAAACTAAAAGCTTCTCCCAAGTGGAAAATGAAAAATAGGCTATGTCATGTAGCTCTTCTGGGGCTTTCGTGGTCACGTGACGCACGGCCGCTCCGTTCCTGGCTTGAACCTGGAACCGATAGATGTAAGCATTATAGTATTAAGCTTAGACTGTAGTGTAATGTGATATGGTAAATAATGCATTAAGAACGGTTCCGAAGGTGACTAGAAGTGCTAAAGCCATTGCTTGTGTTTTTTCTATTTATGACAGTCACCTCACAACGGACCTCGCTAATGAACACTGACGGTTTACCCCATACTCTCACTGGTTTAACGTTATTGCCGCCTTTACCCGCCGTACTTGGACGAATACACGATAAGGACCATTGAATGAACTTTTCTGCTATTTATATTGAACTCTTGCGTTATATTTCCGCATAAGAATGTATTCTGCCGAGTGTTGCAGCCCATTAGATGCGTAATTAAAGCATATTTGTTATTATAGTTAAAAGTGTTTTCCCTCGCTGTTAACGGTAGTCACACATAAACAAAACCCCGTTACAAGGGGCTTTTGAGACACCGTATACCAAGATCCTGTACACATATGTTAAAATTTAAATCATATGTTGCATGTCACCTATACTATAGAAGCTATTCTTATTATATAAATATATATTTATTTATTTGTTTACAAAGCACTCCGTGGGTGTCACGGAATTCGAATTCCATCGCGAATTCCGATGACGCAAGCACTCGCTTTTACTCTCGGATATTTTATCACTCCGGGAGGAAACGAGGCGATGTCATCAGCATCATCAGCGACATCGACACGCTCGGGCCAATCAGAAAACGAGAAGAGATTTGAGCGCGGCGTGCGAGATGAAGACGAGAGAGAAAGGAAATCGCTCGAGAGAATTCAACAAGGGAGGCGGCCTAAAATGCGAGCTCCGAGAGAGGACGGCCAACAGCGATAGATATTGCTTTAACATCAGGAAACTGGACGGCGGAGGAGAACCACGACTCGCCGCGACGGAGACGGCTCCAAGACAGCGATTTACGCCGTTAGAGAAAGCCACGTCGGGCAGTGAAGCCAAGAAGGCGGAGGTTTCCGAGCTCGGGCACGAGGAAAGCCAGCGGAACTATTCGTCATCTCAGTCCTGGATTGAAGGCCCCGCCAATGCTCTCCCGAGGACGATAGTGGACCGCTGTTTCACGTTAGTAAGTGCCACTTTTCTTGTGGGCGTTAATGCCAACCTAATTCGAGTGACGTTCGCGGAACTCTCAAGCCGAGAGTTACATTATGGTGCTATCGTGAAAGGTCTCTGGCCGTTCAGCCTCCAGGCTTATTTAAGCCACCAGTTAGGATTCACAGTGTTATAAATTATTGTATTTATTTGTGTGCAAATTATAACGCAGCTATCTTTCTCTTTTAATGTGCGCCGATAGTGCTAAGTTTTTAAAAAGGAAGAATTTGTTTACTAAACGACGACAGCTGTGCTACTGCGCTCGCAGCCGTTAGAGTGTTTTTGGTGCTTTCTATAAATGTTTAGTTAGATAGTTTGTGCGTTATATTAATTGTCATTCTTTATTTCTAAATTTTAGAGCACAAGTGCCTTTACATTTAGAGTCTTTAAGGTCTATTCTGCACTTACAATTATTGACTGTGCGAGACGTTTATTTTGTGTTACGTCAGGAGGGTCAATGACACCCGGTTGTTAAGCAATATTACTGATACTTTCGTTTATGTATTAAAGTGTGTGTTATTTTTCCGGACTTGGACATTAATGGACATAAGACAGAATCAGCACGTCTAATGGACTTTAATACTTTTCATTTTAATTTGTGAAGGTATTCTGAATAATTGTTCCTCATTCATGTCAAATGGAAACGACTTCGGCTCGTGTGTATGGTTTTGCTTTTAGTATAGGGTGTCTTTGTTTTCTGAACAAGCATCTTGTTTAATGTGCGATTAATTATGTAGCTTTGGAATTTGCTATTGATTTATTGACGCTAGTAGCCTGAATTTCTTACTCTTTTACATTGTAAAGTGATGTCAAGACAAGGTTATACATGCATTAAGAGTTTGTATTTGGTGTTACTCATATGATATCGGAGAGAATCCGATTTATTTATGTCCAATGTGCTATTAGCTGTAGTGTACTTATGGTTTAAGCATTTGTTGGTGGATAATAATAGTTATAAGCCATTTTTGAAATTTATGGATAAGATGGTTACGCCCTATAGCTATTAAGGATTATAGCATTTGTTTATCGTAATTCAGTTTTGTTAGTGTGGTACTATAACAAGTGTTTATTTACTTTTTTTTAGTTCTGGTTTTACCAGAGTGCAATCATTTCTTTAATTATTTTGACTTATAATAAACAATCTTTACTTTCAATTTTCAATCCGAGTGCTGTTACATGTTCTTCTATTTCCACTGCGTACACTCTCATCTCTATTAGTATTTACATGTGACAATGGGAATAAAAACATCAATATAAGCATGCTCATTAGCTATTAGTTTATTTCTACGCAACCGCATCAAGTCACGTTATCGCTAAATGAACGAATGTCCAATCCAAGAGTCACACTCAGTAAAAAAAAAACCTTATACCCAGATTTATTTTCTGAATTTATTCAAACTAAAAATGTTTTCTAAAAGTATAACGTTATCAGCTTATACTTAACCAGTGTTGCGTACCTCTACGCCCTCTACTGTATTAAAAATTTTTTTTTTTCGTCTTCGACGTTTTACGATAGTCTTCTCTGCCATCTTTATCTCTCTTCGCTGACTCTTCCAACGTCGTGTTTCCATCCCTCAATGACTTTTCGATATTCCTGAGTCTGGTCATCTATTATTGACCCCTTTGACTTTCGCTGCTCCCATGTCTATCGGTGTAGGTAACCCACTATTTTTCGCCTTTCGCTTTACTATTTTTTTTTTATAATCGGAGGTTACTGTATTCCCCCTCCGCGTCTTTTTTTTATATAAAGGGATTACTCGACGCGTTCGGTTAGCGTCAATTTTACAGGTTAATGATAATTTTCGCCTGGGAAATTAAAAATGTCAATCTTTTTCTTCGGGTCATTTCTCCTTTTTTCTTGGGTTATATTTTGAGTACCCTTATAAGGCGAGTTTCCCCATGTCTTTTGACTTCTATTGGGATGTCGCTCGTCTTAGGTCGTTATTCCCTTAGAAAATTTTACTTTGGTCGCTTGAGGATCTTTTGACTATATTAATTTTTCCGTCAAGGCTTTTAGTAAAGCGTTTGGAATTCTTAGGTTTACCTATTTCCGTTTATTAGAATTATTTCATGTGTGAGCTCATTGTCTACACTTGTCGTCTTTTAATAATGACGTGTTTTTTTAAAAATGATATCTCCCGTTTTGCTTTTTCAAACCTGATTATTTAATATTCTTCTGTCTCTTTTCCGTACCTTATACCTGTTTCCTCTTATAACGCGCTTTCAGGAACTTTTAGATTTTGAGTTACCTTTGTTCCTTTTTCAGTATAGTTTTTTCGTGATTTAAAAATTTAATTTCTAGGAGAAATTTTAAATTTTTTTTTAATTACGATTTTCGTTAATTGTCTTTTCTTCCCCTGAGGTTCGTCGTCACCGCTATTGTTATAAGTTTCACGTTTTTCTTTGTTGCCATTGTTCAGTCGTCGTTGTATTAAATAGCTCGTTTTCTTGGAGCAAACTTATCTTTTCCTTTCCAAGAACTCGGAAATTTTATCACGCGGTACGTGATATTTTAAATATTTTTGTTTATTCTAGTAGGTTTGCTGTTAACTAAAAATGGTAAGTTCAGGCAGTATCAGCTCAGTCTCGGAATCGACTACATCAGCTCCTCTCCCATCTCTGGTATATTGAGATGGTTTTACAGTCATTTGATGTTAATAACTTTTAATATGTAATCTTGGGTTAAGATTTCATTACTCCACATCTGAGAAGACTACAAACCTTTTTTTTGATTATGTGCGGTTATCCGACATGAAGACGACCGTCACGGTTTTGGAACTTTGTTTTCTTTCGCCGATGTAGCGTTCGGCTAATCTACAGGCGTTCTTCAATTCGCCTTGCTTTTTAGTTCGTTTGAACATAACAAGTGTTTGTTTTCGTCGAAGATATGATGTGGATTACATCGTCCTTTGACTACCTTCGCCTTACCGAAAATATAAGAGTGATGTCTTAGTTCGTCAATCGACTTGGAGTTGAACTAGAATATTCACAATGCAACGTGCTGAAGTTCATCAGGAAACAAATTCATTTTTTTTTGGCATCTATGTTCTGATTCCGGTGATGTTTTAGAAAATCGACTCGTCCCTTTTTTGAACTTCATTTAATTATTAACTTTTATTAATTTACTTTCTCCATGATTTTATTTAAATCCGTTTAATTGAAAGCATTTTATTTTTTTTTTATTTCTTGATGATACTTTGATAATTTTGTTTTTGTTTTTCAGGACCTCGACCATGTTGTTCCCGTCTTACCCGATCGTCACCTCTTATGTCGTGTGTCTACCCTTTGGTCTGTCTTCCCTTCCCTGTATTTATTCCTGTTAGCGTTTTCCCGTTGTAATCACTCTAGCTTTATTTTGTTACCCGTCCTTCGGAGTCCTTGTGGAAGAGGTCTAATGGTTTGTTATTTATTATTTTATGTTCTACCTTCCTCTTTTGTAGAGTTGTGAACATCACTTATTGTTCTTTTGTTTTTCTAGTATCTCTTAAGAATTCATGAAAACTTATTTTTTTTTTTTTATTTCCAATATTTGCTTACTTTTTGCTGTCAGTTTCTTTTTATTTTTGCAGTACGAGCTTATCACCTCAACCTTCTATTTTTATGATCCTCAACCCTTTCCGTGAATTACGTTTCAGCTCCCACGGTATCTTCCAGTTACTTCTTCTGCATTTTCGGAATTTGGACTATTCCCGATATGGACTAGATGTACTTTCAACTTCAGAGACTATTCCAGTTTTTCCGTTAGACGGTTTCCGATCTTGGGTTGTTATCTGCTGTCTGCTTCATCTAATTATTTTCTGTCAGCAATAAAGAAAATATTTATATGGATTTCTCTAGTTTTCTTTTCTGAAACGTTGTCTGGGGGTATTAAATTATTAGCTCTCGGGATCTGGGGTTAACGAATCTTATAGTTCGCGTTTTTCTTTGGCAATCTATTCATTTTGGGTTAACTGGGGGGTTAACGCTATTTCTACTTGATTAACTTTTCTTTTAATCTTTATTTACCGGCTGGGGTTAGTTCAAGTGATTATTACTATCATTCTGGGTTTTGATGATCATTACGCCTTTTGTGTTCTTCTGAAGGGAAAGTCGGGATCTTTTATTCCCATTGGAGCTCAACGTGACGGTAAACGCGACCTCTGTTTACTAGCACGTTACACCAGTCATGTGTTTTTAACAGTGAATTTCTGTACCATTTTGAATGTAAAGAGCCCGTTTACTTAACCTATTTTACTTCTAAATCGTTATGTTAATAATGAGTTGACCCTCCGTTTTGTTTAATCACTTCAAATAAACGATCCGCAATAGAACCAATTAATTCTTGCAAAAATTCAACTGACATGTTTTCCCCATTCCTCAAGAATAACACGTTTAAAATCGACCACTGAGATAAACTGTCTTTCACCGTGGTAAACAGCTCTTGTCAATGTTCCTCATATGTTTTCTATCACGTTTAGATATGGAGAACGTGAAACCCAGGGCAAAACTGAAATGCGTTCTTTTTTAAAAAATTCCATGGTGACTTTTGCAGTTTGAAATGAATAGTTGTCCTATTAGAAGAGCCAGTTGTCCCCTCCTAGGAGCAGACCAAATGTTTTTATCTTGGATATTGTCTTTGGCCTTCTGGCGATGATCAATAACAACTAGATTTTTGGGCCATTGTATCCAATGGTTTCCCACGTAACAACGCTGCCGCCACCACCACCACCACCACCACCAACCTGCTGTCGCGTAGAGAAAGCTTCTGGTTCCTTGCGGGTATCGTACCCGTAGTATCTTTAATCGTCTGGGCCATCCAAACTGAATCTCTTCTCCTCACTGAAAACAACCTTACTCTATTCAGAGGTCCAAGATGTTTATTTTCTTGGAAAATTTAATCTGGTAAGCTTTGGCTATGTTAATCTCCTTTTCTACCAACAAACGGGCACTGTCAAATCACATGCCGTGTGTCTTGTTCCTGGCAAGTTCAACTCCTGAGCTTCAGGAGAGATACCTTGTCGTTAAGAGCTTTTCTGATAAGTGATCTTCTCTGTCGTGGTGTGTACAATTTGGTCGTCCAGTACATTTCTCCCCCATACCTTTTAGAATTCTTCAAATAACTTGATACAACATTGTGCGTTCTATTAATTCTGCGGCCAATTTCTCTTTTCGATAGTTCAAGTTGCACAAGCATTATTCGCCTTTTTCGTAATTAGACAATGGTTGACTTTCCCATTTTGTGCAAAAAGTTATGATCAAAACGAATAACTTTTGCATCATTGATTGTTGTGCCATAAAGTTGAAGCTTAGGCTTTGATATTTTTTTGCAGTAGACTATGGATGATTACTAAAGAACATCAGAGATGATAACATTGATGAATTGTAATTTGTAATGGAATCTTGAAAGATAATGCCGGATTTTCTACTGATAACACTCGAACTATCAATTCATGTCGATGGCACATGGATTCCAATTGGCGAGTGATGTACTGTACAAAACATTGACCGAGCAATCATGGAAGGCTTCATATTGATGATCCTTTCTGTCTGGGCTTTTTGGATAAGAATTTCCTAACAATACAAGCGCTGTGCTTTTTCAGCCAAAATATCCGAGTTTCCGCATCTTTACTCGGAAACCAAGCTCCCAACAAACATCACGTTGTAAACAAGTGTCCCATTGTATGGCCGTTAACAGAAACATTGCTTTTACTAAAACCGCTGAAAAATAAAATTCAGTATAGTAAAGTTGATAAACTTAATTATAATACAAAAAGAGAATAATAAAATTCATATTACAAGCTGTAAAACGAAAATCCAAATTATATAAACAATTAACGTGCATACAAATTAATTATAATAAAACTGAAAATAATCACTGACATAGCATGTAACAAGTTGATTTACAAAGTAAGTTTATCATTTTTTTAACAACAGTCAATACATACATGGGCTATTTATGTTCTAAATATACATAAGCTCATAATGTTCTCTGTCACAACCTCTCAAATGTTTTTGTATAAGCTGATGACATTATAATTTTAGAAACCACATTTTTTGTTTGAATAAATTCAGAAAATGTACCTAGGTTTTAAGATTTTTTGACTGAGTATAACAATGTTATTAATTAAAGAGAAAGGCATGGTCTCTGGTTCGAGTCCAGGCCTCGAAATTTTTCCTTCACTTTTTTATACAAAGAAAAATAACTCCGAAAACACTATTCCACGTAATAAATGTACATCTGAGTCATTAAAATTTATTATGTGGAATAGTGTTTTCGGAGTTATTTTTCTTTGTATAGTTGTGTCCACAGTTTTTGGCTTGATTCCTTTGTTCACTTTTCTACTTTGTAATAACTGTTATTACTTGTTCTACGTCAAATGAAATACTATTTTGGAAGCTAAAGACAGAATGTATATATTTCTGATTATTTTGTAAATTAAACTGTTTTAAGTTTAAAATTTCATCATATTGACTTTTCTTTACAGTAGTGTGCAATTAATGTGAACAAGAGGGAATTTTCATATAATTCGATTTCCTGAGTTAGGCAGGCCTGATTTACAGCTGATATGTAAATCTAATTACGCTCAGGTGTTTACCGTATTGTAATAAATTTACTTAATAAAATAATTACTCCATGTTTCAATAAAAATACCGAAAATTTTCTCTTGTTCACATTAATTTGCACACTACTGTATTTATTACATGCACCTGACATCCGGCTGGGCTGTCTTCTTGCCGCCGACACGACGCCCGTTCATGTATTAGGAGTAGTTGCCCCACTTCGTTGGGCTGTAATGATCGGCCGCCAGTTGTTACTAAAGCCATTAAAGCGTAGTTCTATTAATTCAGCGACTGGCCTCTACCACTGTCTGATACAACTACTCCTGCGATTGGGAGCTCGAATTATAGCGGGTCGCAATCTACAATCGCCGCAGAGAGCCGATTCACATACGCGCAATTTGGAATTACGACTTAACACACGGCATGAGTGGACTGGATTAGAACTTCTTGGCGAGATATTTTTTTCATACATTTTCATTCTTCTTTCAAAGGTCAATCCCATTTTAATTACACATTTTAATTATACACTGATGAGCCATTAAATCATGACCACCTCCAACTTAGAGTATGGCGCGAACGCGGCTCACACCGCCGTATATAAGATATGGGAACACAGTTATTTTTAACCCATGGGATTAGGTCTTTCATTGTAACATTGCCGTTAGCCAATCATTGTATCGATTTCGGTTCTCTTTCTTCGCCTAGCCAAAAGCCTAACATAACCTAACTTAATCTTGATGATTCTGTCTATCGCAAAATGTAAGAATGACTGAAATGTCATGTCATCAGATTCAGGTTTACGTAAAAACTCAAGGATCTACTGATATGACAAAACCCAAATTGTTGGTCTAGCGCCGAATCAAAGTGCTCATCATACAACCCTTCAGCGACGGAGTCGGTACTTTCACGGAGAGAAGAAACGTAAAGGACTGTCATTGCAGGAGGAAAAAATTGCATGTTTAATCAATTACGTGAGAGAGCAGCTAAAAGGCAAGGTGGGAGGAGCAAGAAGAAGGAAAGAAAATTGGCAGTCGACTGAGGAGCAAAAGAAGCGAGAGCTCAGCGATTGAGCGGTAGAAGTCTAATAGACGTCCAACAGAAGTCGACCACAGCCACGGATTTTCTCCTGGACAAGAATAAAAGGCCAAGAAAATCGAGACCACTCGAGCAAGTGAGTCGTCTACCAGTAAGAAGCTTCCAGAAAGAAGCTTCCGGTAAGAAGCTTCCAGTAAGTCGGAGAAGCCTCCAGGAGCAAACCGAATGCATCAACAAATATTGGCTTTTGTATTCCATATGAAATAAAATTAAGTTCAGCCCCCTCGCTTTCCAACCACCACCGAGCCCTTTGGAAATAAACAGTAAGAGTGTCGTCTCCCATACAATTAGTCTTGTAGGATTTTTTGTTTTTTTATTGGCTCTTTAATTTCCATGGAAACATGACGCAATCATTAAATGACGAGAA
Source organism: Rhysida immarginata (assembly GCA_023313115.1). Classification (NCBI taxonomy): domain Eukaryota; kingdom Metazoa; phylum Arthropoda; class Chilopoda; order Scolopendromorpha; family Scolopendridae; genus Rhysida; species Rhysida immarginata. The sequence continues at coordinate 69,979 of JAHWFO010059422.1, forward strand.
ACACTCTTACAAACAGGATACACATTGACACCAAGGGTACGGAATATAGGTATAGATTAACCCTAAATGATTAATCTGAACTTGCTAGTTTCAGGTTCCTGTCTTTCAGAGAAGCAGAGACTAAAGTGGTGTGTTGTTCCGGAATAGCCTTCCCGTAACCAGCTGGGCCCCTTTCTCCCGAATATGGGTCGCCGCGCATGGCAAACACCCGGGTGGTCATTCTGAAAGATTATTAAGCCTCCGTTACGAGCACCGATCACCTGGACTAGTCCACAACCGAACGGACACTTTTAGTCTGACCCCTCAGTTATGATCTGTCTGGCATGAGTGTCTCTACCCAGCATAGTCCTTAGCATCATTGAGGCATTCAAGCCCTTCCACGACGTCAAGGTAGTGCGCACGGAAGGGCACTCCTATCTTAAATGTTGATGGTTGTCTCATAGATAGTAGGTTCTTATCGACCTCCATGGGATAAATTCCATCACTCGATAATGAATCGTTTATCAGATATGCTATCTGCGTCGAACTAAGCGGTGGAAGTACAGGGTGATTCAAAATGATATCCGGCATTTCAAAATTTTACTATGCATTTATTTTATAACGTAAACTAAGCAGACTGGATTTAAAATGCAGGAAAACTCAATTATTTTTGATTCTAGCATTACAAATGTTCTATGTGACTCCCTCGAGTCACCCAGACAATGTCAAGACGATAGTCAATCTTATCCCAAACTCCTTTCAGCATATCTGCTGTTACTAGTCCCGTGCTTTTGCGTTTACAAAGACATCCAGTTTCCAGAAATTGATCATACCACTTACGGATGCTTTTGTCAGTAATGCAATTTTTATGAAATTGCCTAAAATTATAGAGTTTATTTTTGCATACTCCAAGACGCAATATGCCTTTTCATTCACAGTCGCCATCTTTACTTTTATCGCGACACTAGCGACACCACAGCCTCCAATTGCGGGAAGGTTAAAATATTTGAGTTTTCCTGCAGTTTAAAACAGTTCTGCTTAGTTTATGTTATAAAATAAATGCATAGTAAAATTTTGAAATGCCGGACATCATTTTGAATCACCCTGTACTTGACACAATCGTGTTGGCACTTGTTCATCTCAACTTGAAGTGCTCTTAGCGAGTCCGTTGACTTTGAGCATCGGACATCCAGCTCTTCTTGGATTCCCCATATCGGTCGACGTGTTTACCTAATGACGTTTTCTATGTCACGTGTTTCCAAGCCAAGGAAATATTGGAACAGAAGGCATACCATCACCAGAGATCGTCATCGGAGCAAATCAACGGAGATGACGAGGACTGATGACGATAAAAGCAGTGAGAGATACGTGACTCGGGGCAAAAGTAAGAACTTTGGCTGGAGATCGGATGGGAGTAAGCTTAGGAGGAAAAAAGGAACTTGGCGACGGCCAGAAAGAGACGAGGTCGTCACGATAGCTCGAGAGCCGCCTCGTCGTGGAGGAAAAAGTACGACTACGACAGCGAACGCAAAAGGTAACTTTCAGAGATGGAGAGAATCCACCACTTCCGCGCGCAAGGAGGTTTCCCGCTTATCTACTGAGCGAGGAGGCAAAAATTCCTTACGCACTAGCGGGGGCAGCGGAGATTTTCGGCCATACGTTAAAAGGTCAGTTACCTTCGACCGTAACAAAGTCTTCAGGGCCAAGGTAGACACGAGTTCGCCCGGCATAAATTTTCTACGCACAAGCGTTTCTTCTTCTCCCTGTTCTAAAGTTTGTGCACATTGACCCTACTTTTATTAGTGCTAAATTTAGGTATTTTAGACAAGTGTCTATTGGGTCATTATTTAACGGAATATTTTTGTGTCTTATCCGTTAGTGTTTTACAGATTTCCTTTCCGACAAATTAACTTTCTACCGGACGTTAGACTCTCCTATTAACTGACTTTAATTTTGACCGAATGTACAAGTTATCTGAGTGCCATTACTTCAGCTCAGCAAATTGAATTCACGAGTTGTGAACTTTGGTATTAATTTGTTTAGCAAGTGGCTAACGCGAAGAACTTCGTTCTTATTATTTATTTTGATTGTTGGGATAATTACGCTGTATTTTGTTAAGACGCCTGTAGCATTATCTTCTTCCACTGCGAAATAAATCTGTTTATTCTTTATTTGCATATCGGTTCCGTATTCCTTGTCTTGTTCACGTGACACTATAATTCCTCTGGCGTTTATTATGCAAATATTTGGATTTTTTGTAATTTTTGTGAAATTTCCACACTTCGAAGGCCGATGTCTCTGACAAGTTTTACATATTGGAAGTTTTCTTTTAAAACTCTTTTATACAGCGTTAAAAGACAAAACAAATGACACCTAAAACGTCGTGCTCGCACATCGTAAAGTTTTTGTGACTCAACTTTGCACTGCGATTACATAAGCCAATAACGTCATAGCAACCACTCTCTAAAAATGCTCTGTCGAATGCAATATTGTTCATATATTTATCATTAATAGTATTCATATTAAATTTTGCGTGATTAACGTTTTAATCGTGGCATCCCTGTTTCGAAAATGCATTCTTGAATTATGAAATGTAATAGCTTATTAATTATGAATTTAAATTTTCAATTTTTTATACTTGCAATTTAAAGATAATCTACACTTAAACTATATGAAATTAATTTTTACCTTAAAATTTGGATAAACAAAGAAAACGTTTAAAGAAAATTATTAAATTTAGACATTTAATAGGGAGAAATAATTTCATGGGGGAAGCGATTAGGTAGAATAATATTAACATGAATATAATACGTTTATTTTACCCGATTTCTTCAGTCCGATTTCATAGAGAACAAACCTTAAGATTACTTGTTGCAGGTAGAATAATTCACGGGTTTCACGGACGTGAATATGAAGTACATATAGATGCCAGAGCTTAATTTTGATGCATTTGATCTTACCTTAGCAGTTATCTCATGATACTAAACTTAAGAGAACACTACATTAGTTCATTAAAGTCCTGAAGGAACTGCATCTTCGCTTTTATATTAAAACTTTAATAACAATATTCGATCGGCCCAAACTTGATTGCAAAACACACAATTAACATTATATGCTGTTGATGTGAGCCTATAAAAATAATTTAAATGCCTTTTAAGTTCTACCATTAGCTTTGAAATTGTTAATTAATCTCATTTACTACCAAATGAAATAAAACTGGAAATTAACAATATCTTGTTCAAACTGGAAAAGAATAATAGCTCAGCAAATTCGTATTTTCTTAAAATGCTTCATTTTGGTTTAATTGGAACATGTCGAATGTATGAGTTCATTAGATTTTCCCGTCGGACTCGGAAGGGAAATTGAATCGCTTGCATCCCGTGTTGTAATGATGATTTCCCTTTCAGTTAAAAATTGCCGATTAAACGTAATCATACTGCTCTGAAACACACGCTGAAGAAAATCAATTATCAATTATGTTTAGTACTACAGAAGCAAAATAAAATCTCGGATTGTTAAAGGGATGCTAAAGATAGAAAAAAAAATTACTTTCGTCTTATAATAACTTTTTGAATAGTAGACACGGACTATAATCAGGGTCTCGTAATTTAAGTACCGGATTTTAGAGACACGTAATTCGTGTTTCAGATTTATAATAATCAGCTTTATTGTGATTTTTTTTCCTCTTACTTTGTTGGGTTTGAATTCTGAAATTTGGCAAAAATATTACTCGACCATGTGTAATAAAATGGAAGCATGCCTGTTGAATTTCATGAGACAAGCATACTTTACATAAGTTATGCAAAAATTGAAAATTCCGTCGAAATGTCAAAAAAAGTAATTTTATGTGAACTTCAGAAGATTTTGAAATAACGTTGTTACATTCACTTTTCTAAAGATATTTGGTGTTTACATAATTTAAAAAGTGACTTAGTTTAGAATCTGTAGTCCGAAGCATTGAATCATGATAATGCTTTTAGATGTAACAAACAAATAAATATTTTATAGAGTACTTAAACATTTTATTTATTTATCAATGGACGAGTCCACAAAATCATGTACATCGGTAGTACTGAATAAGGGCTTATAATAACTGAAGTATGAAATATAAGCACGGATATCGAGTAAACACTAATAAACACCGTCTATGCGTAAGGTGCGTCTCCTTACTCGCTCCTGTGCTCACAATCTCATGTGGGACCATAAACATGGCGCGTGCAAGCTTTTCGCAGTATCTAAAATCACAAAACGAGTGTATTTTGTTTGTATGACGAAAAATTAAAATTATTGCATCATCCATAATGATTATTGCATCACCCGTAACACTTTTTTGGCTGGGAACATTCTTCTTAACTATAGCACTTCAAAGCACATAGAAATTCAACAAGCGCATAAATTATAAATAAGCCTAGCAGATACCCGTAGCCTCGCTCACGGCAAAATAATATAAGTGAAATAACCCTTGTTATGTAAATAATACTTCTATAGATAGGGCATTTTATGGACTCGTTACTAATCAGGGAAAACCAGATTATGATTTTTATCATCTCCATCCTCCATCAGTATTGTCTAATTTGTTGCTATGCCAAATCGTGAAAGTCGCATATATAACTAACTGGCCTTGCGAAATCGTTTGGGAGGTCTACTCCAATCACATTGAAACTTTGGCCTTGGGATTTGTTAATCTAATGGCGAAACAAATTGACAGAAAACTACAGCTTCTTAAATGGCAGATCAGTAGGAATCATGGGTATTCTTGGTATTAATGTATTTCACCGATTATTGGCCTTGTTAAAAATGATGGCCTTGATGATGTGAGGCGTTAGACGCTTCACTTGCATCCTTGTGCCATTGGAAATTTGTGGCGATTTAAGATTGCGAAGCAACATGATCGCAGTACCAACATTTAGCCTGAATGTGAAGGCAAACTTGAAGGTTGGGAGCTTTGAGAAACTTTTAGCCGGTCTCATCTACATTTAAGTTCGTATCCATTGACATGTATGTTTTACATTCGGTGGCTATTATTTCAGAAACTGCATTCACTTCTTTTTTCCTCGGCATTGTTTCTTGCAGTTAGATGGCATGCTCGCTAAACCAATTAGTGTTCTTTTTGTAGCAAATTTTCAATATTCGTATTAACATTGTCTATAAGCTGGTCAGTGGTACTGACACATGTTCCTACAGTGTGAGGAATGTTAATGTGAAGATTGTGAGTCATAGATGTACAAACATCACCAATCTTAGGTATGTCTTGCACAATGAGTTCCGAGTTTTGATCCCCTCGTAGATAAAATCGCATGTTAGCAGTTAATCGACGTTTCAGGACATGCTGGCAAACTTCAGATTTCTTCATGTACACATTTATAATATTAGCACGTATTCCCTTAGGCACCACTGGGAGACTCTGCCTGAAATCACCAGTGAATACGAATGTTGCACAACCCATTTTGTGATATTCTCAAGCCTTTAAGGGTTCTAACGACAGCATCTATTATAAGATTTGTGCGACATCGTATATTCATCCCAAATTATCAAAGATGCTTTGTTGAAGAACTTTGGCCATGGCACCATTTTTTTCTTAGGAAGCATACAGAAGTTGGTCCATGGAAACGCTTAACGGCAGATTAAAGGTTCTTCCACCAGTTAAAAAAGTTGCAGCTGTGCCTGATGAGGCGACAGGGGTTGTAATTTTGTTTTGACTTCTCATTTTTGCTAAGACCAACGATATAACAAACGTTTTGCTTTTGCTTCCATGCGCATCTGTAAAGTAAATGTTACCTTTGTCATAGCATGCACTGCTAATTTTCTCGTTGTATACCTGTCTTTGTTCGGTGGTTAGTTTTGCTTCATTTTCTACCAATTCATTGTAATCGTTACGTCGTTTCTCGTAAATAAAGTAGGTTATCTATATTTAAATTTAAATTAGTGCGCCGAGGTTCTGGTTATCTATATTTCATGGCAAAATTTCTCCATATTATTATTATTATTATTATTATTATTATTATTCTAAAATTATTTTGTATAGGTCAGTTTCCATGTTCTCTGCGTCCTTTTGAAGCTCAATACCTGAGAGGTAGCAATTAGTGCTTTCTGACGCTGCTACACATGTGGACCCGTCACAGTTGATCGGTTATTACTTCTACTTCCGCTCGCACAGCTATTTTCTTTTTGCTTCATTTAATTCTATTCTATGTACTCAGCCCCGGTTTGAAAACGTATGACATTGTATGGCCCGTATAGCTTATGTCCATCTAGAATATTCCCAAGTTTCATGCAGATTGGTGAGGTAGTTTATCTGCAAAGTTGAAACAAACTGAATTTACTTATCCTTATATTATATTTGTGCAGTTACAGATGAAACGATTGCCTTTTGATTGCGTGAATGCAGATTTCCGCGTGCATTTGTTGTTTACGTAATTTTTTTATAATTTATTCTTTGATTATATATTGTTTAAATATATGCTTATATTGTAAGTCTTTTCTTTATTTTCATTCCACATAAGACTATTGGCGCAGAAAATATTTTTAATTATTGACTCAAACACGACCGGTCGATTATTAGTACAAACAAACAAACCCGAAATTTGTTTATATAAATATAGAACAGACTGCTTTGTTTATCCGTCGGCATATTGTTGGTACGTGGCATATTGTTGGTCCGTGGCGTATTATTGATTAGCCAATAGGATCGCTTAGAGCTACACAGACACAAAGAAACAAACAGACGTTTGGTTTTATATCTATCTACTAGCTGAAAACCCGGCGTCACCCGGGACTTTATATATCCTACTGTTGGGTTGACGTGTCTCAGATTAAAATATCCATCTTATTGCAAGCTCCGGGGAATATCACTGGATACTTTAGATCTCATCTTTCCTTCGAAGTATCCCTTATTCTTGACGTAGAAGCTCTTATACCCTCCTACTCTAGACGAAGCTCCCCTTGTTCAGATGTTTCCGATGCCCGGATAGCCTTTTGTCTATTAGCTGCAGAGTTTCCTGACCAACATTAGTTCTTTCTCCCCCTCCCTGGACATTTGTTAGAGGGCTCAAGGGAGACACGTGTATCTCCTTTGCCTCCAAGATAGACACTTCCCTATCCTTATGGTCTGCTATACTCATTTTACCGGGTGTTTCAAAAATGACCAGTATACCGGTATATTTGAAAAATCAATAAAAACTAAACGGGCAGCGATAGAAATACGCCGTTTGTTGCAATATGCTTGGGACAACAGTAAATTTTCAGGCAGACAAGCTTTCGAAATTAGTTCACGGTGTATTTCTATCGCTACTCGTTTAGATTTTTCAAATATACCGGTCATTTTTGAAACACCCGGTATGTTCAATAGCTTAAAACGAATGTTCTGTCATTGCATCATCATTTTATGCTCATCCTATCCTATCCTATCTTATCCTATGCTTGACTTTTTGAAATTAAAGTTCGGAATTTGGTAGCTATGCTCACGAAAGGTCAAATACAGGATGAGTCAAAAGTCGTCGGACACCTTCCTATCTTGGATACCAATGTAGTTACGCAAATTCCAATACAGGGAATGAATAGGAACTTGAGGGTGCTCTATCTGATGGAGCACCTTTATCATCTCAAATAAGCAAATTAGGACACATCCAAATTCTATCTCGAAAACCGTAAGAGATCACAAAAATTCCAATGCATATTTGTTCAACAGCAAATTCCAAAAAATAAAACAAAAAAAAAAGTTCACCAAAATCCGATGAGCGGATCACCCACAATCCTCATTGCAAGCTCTATTACAACAATTAAAATTCTTCTGCCCATCCTGAGTTTAACAATAATACTGTCGAAACAATCGAAACAATTCCTTTTTGATTAGCCTTGGACCTCGTGACATTGATTAGCCAATAGGATTTCTTGGAGCTACACAGACACAAACGAACAGATATATATAAAAGAGGACATCCACTGACTGACTCACTGACTCATCATCGCACAGCTAAACGTACTGGGGCCACCGACTCGAAACTCGGTGGGGACATAGGACGGACAGCGTAAGCGCGTGCTAAGACGGGGTTTTTCGAAATTCGGACCCCTTGCCCTCCCAGGGGGGCAGAAAGGACTTGCATTTTCAGTCGTCTGGCTCCGCTCCCAGTGAACGCAAATCTTCGAAATTTTGCAGGAAGGTTTCTAGCTACCCTGCCAAAAAAGCAGTTTCCCCGATTTTCGATATTCGAATTTTAAGGGTGCAAAAACTGAAAAAAAATCGATTTTCGGGGGTGTTTCACAAAATTTTCTGATATTGTGATGGAACTTCGTGGGGAATAAATATCAGGTCGTTGCATATCAAATGTCGGATTGCAGAGGTCATCTTTAATGGCCCTCTAGAAAGGACACCTTCACACGTGCTATTCGAAATAAGCAGATTAGAAATATAAACAACTATCCCACCACTGTTAACCATTCTTAATCCATTGTTGTTCCCGGAATCATGGCTCTGATAGTTTGGTCAACAACATTCTGCAGGTAATCAGTAAAATTTGATTCCAGACCCCCATTGCAATCCAAACATTGTTGCCAACGATTTGGTAGCTTCTCGAGCCCTCTCCGATAGAATCTATGGTCAGGGAACTCAATAAACTCCCGGAATGCGTTTTCGACGTCTGCTTGGGTTAGGAATATTTTCCTCCGGAAAAAATTATCCAGGCTCTGGAAAAGATGGTAGTCGGTAGGGGAGAGGTCCGGAGAGTACGGGGGGTGTGGAAGCACCTCGTAGCCCAAAGCCTGTAGCGCCTGCACGGTAGTTCGTCAACGTGCGGACGCGCGTTGTCATGCAGCAGAAGGGCGCCTTTGGATGCACAAGTGCAGGGCTGGAACATTTTTGTGAACAGTATGTCGCAGCGGTGATCGTTTCCCCCTGCTACAGGAAGCTGTAATGCACTACACCAAGGTTGTTCCACTAAACTGTAACCATGAGCTTCCTGGGGTGCAACGGGGAATTGGTTAGTTGATTGGTTGGTGGAAATTTTAGGGCGTAGGCTGCCACGGCCATTTTTGCGCCCGACAAAAAGTTTAAATATCCACAGTTTATGGACCAAAAGTTTAAAAAGTCAGATAAAAATGAATAAAAACGTAAATTATAAATATGTAAAAGCAATAAAAAGTATGACTATGTTAATTTAGAATCACAAATAATTTTAAAACCAACCTTTTTTTTCCTATAGTTCTCCCCTAATAATAGATCTCATGAATAATATAGCTCTACTGAACAAAGTAAATTAGTGTGTAAAGGGCACTAACTGACTAATAAATGATTAAAATCTATTTTCTTGTAGACCCCCAAATGAGATTGCGGCCGTTAAAATCACCCAGAATAAGAAAAGGGGTTGGAAGTTCACACAGCAGAGATGACAAAGATTTTTCATCCGTATATTGATCCGGAGTTAGATACAGTGAACATACAGTTAGAGGTGAGAGATCTTTGAATAAGACTCTAACTGCTACTGCCTGAAGCTTAGATGTTAAATTGACGGTAGTAAAAGGCAGAGATCCTTGAACTAAGATGGCAACACCGCCACAGGCTTTATTTCCCGATGTATAATCCTTCCTAGTAAAATTAAACCCTTTTAGAGTAGGAGGCTGGCATGGCAAAAAGAACGTTTCTTGCAAAGCCAATAATGAAAAGGAGAACTTATTGACTAAGAGCTTTAGGTCTTCTAAGCGACAGAAGAATCCATTAAGATTCCATTTAACAGTGCCATGATGGTTTTAAGATGTAAGTTTAAACTCCCGAGATAACTCCATCTCCTCAATAGGAGATACCTGTAAATTTAAAGGGAAGTCTGGCCCTCCCCCCAAAAGTGGAGAAGTTGGTGTAGTTTCTACTACACGTTTTTTGGAGGGGTCAGAGGAAGGTGACACCTCTGATGAGTGTTTTTTCCCATCTTCTCTCTCCGAAGTTTTTGGAGGAGTTCCTGGTGGTGAAATCGATTTCGAAGTCCGACTAATGCTAGCAGATGGTTTTGTGGAGGTGGAAGTTCCACAGGAAAAGTCTGCAATACGCAAATCAGTCATTGTTCCAACTGACTTAACAGAAGGACGACTCTTAACCACTGCTGCATAGTTACGGACATCATTCTGTTCTACCTGCCTACGTGCTTCCGGAAAAGACAAACCCCCCAAGGACACGAACCTCTTGAATTTTCTTTTCCTTCCGCCAAATAGGACAGTCTCTTGAAAGGGCAGAATGGGCTCCCTTACAATTACAACACCGGAATTCGTTTGAACAATCTTCCATCTCATGTCTGGGCAAGCCACAGTTGCAACAGACTGCATTAAAATGACAGTTTGTTCTCGTGTGGCCGTACTTCTGACATTGGAAGCATCGCAACGGGTTGGGGATAAAGGGTCTCACGTGACATTGGATATAGCCGACATAGATGGTATCAGGCAAAACTGTTCCCTCAAAGGTAACAATGAAGGAATTTGTAGGACGAGGAACACCACTCCTCCTTGGAGCGATCCGGCGAATGTCAACAACAGATTGATCATCCAATTCGGCAATGATTTCCTCATCCTCTATTCCTTCCAGATCCTGGCACGTGAAAACACCTTTCTTGTAATTCAAGGTTGCATGAGGAGAAACCGAAACGGCTTTCCCTGCAAACCTTTTTAAGGATAAAAGGATGGTGGCTTGCTTATCCTTAACAACCTCGATCAATAGATTGCCATTAAAGTCTCTTAACATGTTTAGTATCCCCAACGAAGCGTTTGAGTTCATTGGAAATTAAAAAGGGGGAGATGGTCTTAAACGACTCCCCACTTGCGTATTTCATCTCCAAAAACTTCGGATTCCTTGGCGGTCTTCTACTAGGTCTCTCTTCACGGTTATTATTATTATTATTTTTTGGTTAATCTGCTTTGGGTTATTGTTTTTATATTAAATGAAATTTAATTTCATCTCCCTCGCTCCCCACCCACCACCGAGCCCAACAAGGGTATGCACATTGGCGCCAGGGATACGAGGGGGATATAGGCAGCGCCTAACCCTAAGGCCGAAGCTCCAAGGAGCGACGACCAGCCGATTGATCTAGATGGGCTCATCCAGACCACCCATTCTTCCGAGAATCAGGGGCCAAAGTAGTGTGTTGTTCCGGGAAGCCTTCCCTCAACCACCAGGATCCCCTTTGCCCCAGAAGTAGGGTCGCTGCGCACGGCAAACACGCAGGTGGACGTACTGGTCGTAATGGAGGCCATGTCAAAAACATGCCTCCATTGCGAGCACCGGTCTCTTTGGGAGGGTCCACAACAGACCGGACACTTTTAGTCTGGCGTCTCTGCTAAGACCTGTCTGGCATGGGTGACCCAATCCAGTATAGCCCTTAGCGTCACTGAGGCACTCAAGTCCCTCCACCACGACAAGGTAGTGCCCACGAAGGGGCAACGGGGATTTAGGGAACTGTCGCGGGGGTTCATCATCATCCAGCCACTGTGCTGACCGTTTCCTATAGGAGCCACTTCTCGTCGCAAGTGACAATGCGATCAAGAATCCCCGCTTCTTCATGGCGCAAAAGCAATTCCTTACACACCTCCAACCGACGCTCTTTTTGGTTTTCCGTAAGTTCATGTGGGACCCATTTGTCCTGCTTTTTCACTTGCAGATGGTCATAAGGAGTCTACTGACAGTCGACGCTGACTCAGCAGAGGTCCCGAACAGTTTTTGACGGGTCCTCTTCCGCAGATCACTTCAGATCAGCGTCATTCAACACGCTGGGCGATGGCGAGAGGAAGGCACACATGCCAGAACACCACGCTCTGGGGCCCGGAGAAGCACGTCAGCTCGTACCGATAGGCAGGTACTGAAAACAGCGCTAGCAGACAGAACCATCACCCTGCGGCAACTGCGCGACAACATCACTATTCCCGACACTGCTGCAGTGTCAATAGCGACAATAGCACGCCCGTTACACGCCGCGACAATGTCTACCAGGCGTCCATTGTTGTGTCTTCCTTTGACACCTGAGCACCGCGCGATACGACTGCAATGGTGTCGTGAACGACTGGGCTGGCGAATGGAATAGCGCTCGGTGGTCTTCAGCGACGAATCCCGCTTTTGTTTGGATACCGATGGTAGACGCGGACGTGGAACGTGCCAATGAACAATGCATCCGGTATCGCCATCGTGGATCTACACCCGGGATCATGGACTGGGGTGCCATCGGCTACGATACCAGAATGCCTTTAATCACCATCCAAGGCACCCTGACAGCAGCACGGTACGTGACAGAGATTCTTCAGCTCGTATTACTGCACTTTCTGCACACCATACCCGGCGCAGTCTTTCAGTAGGATAACGCCAGATGCCACGGCAAACATGAGCATGGCATGTCTGCATGATGTCAATTGCCTGCCATGGCCCGCGAGATCCCCAGACCTATCGCCAATTGAGCACGTGTGGGACATGGTGGGACGTCGTTTATGATCACCCCGCAATTTCCATGAACTGACACAGCAGGTTCACCAGGCCTGGGCAGACATACCCCTAGATGATATTTGCCACCTGTATGATCACCTACATCTGCGGCATTGCCGCTAGAGGTGGTGCCACAATGTACTTATGCCGCTTTCCGTTGAGACACCTTGTACAAACGAGTGCACGTCTTGGCTCCGTAACGTAATAAAGGTGTGTTCAGATGTATCTCTTGGTATATACCTACTTTTGGGCCATTCGGTTGATTCCTTGTGGGTGGGGCAATTTCATTGCAAAGCAGTATATTTTCACAAAGAAAAACTCAATAAGTTTTTTAGCCTCGCGTGAGTTGATAATGAAACACGCGGTTGGCGCTTGGTACCATTGTTGGTGCGTTTTCCATTTTTCGCAAGACGGAGTAAACAATGGCGAGTGTTCAAGAAAAACCTCAATGCGTGTTATGCCTTCCGAATTTAAGTCAATGATTACAGTTCAGAGAATGTTCAAATTTAAAAAGGATCCTCCAAATCATAAGTAAATTAAGCTATGGCATGAAAAATTTTTAAACACACGCAGCCTGTTGCACAAAAAGAGAGCTGGTAGACCTTCAACGACACCACAGAGAGTAGAAAAGATCAGGGATGCGTTCGATCGTAGTCCCCGTAAATCACTTCGCCAAGCGGCTCGTCAACTAGATATGCCAATGAAATTCGTACATAAATTAGTGAAGCACCGCCTTCGTCTTACATCCTACAAAATCCAGATGAATGCATGAACTGAAGCCAGATGACCGACCGAAGCTCAAGAAGTTTTCTGATGATATGCTTCAAAAAATCGACAATGATCCCACCTTCCTTGGGAATATTTCGTTTTCTGATGAGGCAACATTTCATACTTCCGGAGCAGTAAACCGACACAACTGCCGCATTTGGGGCTCACAAAACCCCCATGTTCTAAGGGAGCTTATACGCGACAGCCCAAAGGTTAATGTTTGGTGCGGTTTAATGCATGATCGAGTAATCGGACCTTTCTTTTTCGCTGAAGACACCATTATCGCTGCAACCTACCTAGATATGCTGGAGAACTACCTGATTCCACAGGTGGAAGAACTGCAGCCCAACTTTGTCTACCAATAAGATGGAGCTCCTCCTCACTGGGGCCTACAAGTTATGCAGTGCCTTGATACGAACTTTCCAGGACGATGGATTGGAAGGGATGGAACTTTCCGAAGCGAACCTTCTAAGGATATTTTTCTTCTGGGGATATGTGAAAGACAGAGTGTACAAGACCAACGTTGATGACATTGAAACTCTCAAGAACATAATAAATGAAACAATCGCTGAAATCACCCCCCGAAATGCTAGCCCGAACATGGGAGGAAATCGAGTTTCGCTTTGACGTCCTTCACGCCATAAATGAGAGTAGGGGGCACAGTGAAATTTATTAAGGTATGCTAAGAAACTTTATGAGTTTTTCTTTGTTAATAAAAAAAATCACGTAATAGTTTTTGAGTAATAAACGTGTATAATACGGGATATAATTCAGAAACACCCTGTATATTAAACAACTTGTAACGAGGTGTCGCGAACGATATATCATGAATGAATATATAAGAGTAATTAATAAGTTCCATGATGGTGGAATTTTGTTCAGTGGTATCTGTGCTAATGATACTTGTGTGTAACCATTGGAAATTTCCGATACCAAGATAAGGCATGTAATATATCAAACATTTTGTTTTGTCGAAATTGCATTCCTTAAAGGAGTAAACAGCTCGTGAAGTTTGGTTAAACTCCGCCCATAACGTAAACATAAGCGCATGAAAAAAGTAAACACCACCACGTGTTCCATTAATAGGTTTCTGCGAACTACCTGAGCACTAATGTGTTGGCCCTAAACTCAACCACGTGTCCACAATTTAAGAAAGACGTGCAATAGGTAAAATGCATGTTCTGTCCGAACCTCATTTAGGCCTACGTAAAATGGTCATTTACGCGGTTTTGGTAATTCAAGATTTCTTCGTTTTAAAATTGAGTGACAATTGAAAAAAAGCATATTTAATTGAAGTACAAGTGTATGTTTTCGATCACGCAGTTTCCATTACCCTAATTTGACTTTCCTGTGAGAATGGTTGAGTTTAGGGCCAACACATTAGTGAACAGTTAGTTCGCAGAAACCTATTAATGGAACACGTGGTGGTGTTTATTTTTTTTTCATGCGCTTTTGTTAACATTATGGGCGGAGTTTAACCAAACTTCAGGAGCTGTTTACTCTTTTAAGGAATGCAATTTCGACAAAACGTATGACTAGTGTTTATTTTAAGGTGCAGAACATCGCTAGGTATCTCACGACATCCTTTTCCACAGCACCCTGTATATAAGAGTAGTTAAGAAGTTCGAAAATGGTCGGATTTGATTCAGTGGAACATGTTTTCAGGTTTTCAAAATGATTCAAAATTTTTGGAAATAGGTTTCAAATAGTTTATGTGACTGCGACTAGTTTGGCCTTTCGGTACTTGGCTATGTTATTCTTTAGTGGTTTATTCGTATATGCGGGATAAATGTCAGTCTATTCGCATGATTCTTTCCTGATGTTTTCTCCGTTAGTAATGCGTATATTACAAAGGAAACGGAAATGGGAGAATGACTTGTTCTGGTTTTAAGTAATGACCAAATTATATCCGAAATTACTTTATATTTGAAGCTTAAATAGCAATAGAAATGTTCCTTTCTTCGAAAAGTTTCAGAAGACATTCTATCCATGAAAAAAGAAAAATAGAAATCCTTTTTAAATCTGCGAATTAAATGTAATTTTTCCTTTCATTCACCAAAATCCGCTTAGAGCTAGAAACGGAGTGGCTTAAGAGACTATTATATTCGGGATTTACTTGCTTGATGTGCGCACAGCACGAGAATAAAAAATGAAATATAATTTATTAGATGGTGAGGTTTTAAAATTCATTGTCCTGAATGGAGAGAGCAGCTTCTGAAATAAAATACATTTCGCTATTGAAAAAAAAGCGAATTTAAATGAGAACAAAAAAAGTGAAGTGCTGCAATCACTTACAAAAAATAATTTCTCACCAATATCATTTACAGGTAATATGCTTCGAATCTTAATCACAAGTTTGGCGACTCTGAAGGGTTAATGGAAGGCTGTGTGAAAATGAAAAGGAGGAAATGTAGGGAAGTGACTAGGAGAAGAAAAGCAAAAAGGAATTTCAAGACTAGAAAAGAAAAAAAAAGAACTCATAAGACATTCTCTTTTTTTTCAGCCCATGTTTTTTTGGAATAACGTTTTTTCTGGTTATGAAAAAAAATTTTTTTTTGAAAATCCAAAACGTCATGTTTTTTTAAAAAGTAGTTTCCACCCTCTCTCGCTCTCTCTTCGCTCGTGTCTTTGTGTAGGGCGAACGAATGGGTGGGTTGTTGTCGAAATAGTTGATGAATCACTTGGACTTTGTAAAAAGAAATAATTTACGTAAATTTATGATCGCTGATTTTCCATTTAAAACCCGATTTTTTTTCCTTCATTCGAAAAGACGTGATTTCATTTTTCTGCCTTTTCCCTTTATATTTCTCGAGGCACAAATTTTTAGTATTTCACAGTTTTTTATTTTTATTTTTGGTTCTTTTCTAATCCTATTCCTATTTTTGCCTGGTTATCAATTATTATCACGTGGCTGAAAGGTAACAATTTTTTTGCAACTACAACTTGCATCTTTTTACCATAAATTAAAATGAAAATTTCAAATAATGATTTTCAATACTACATGTGTCTGCCTCCACGGAGAAGCACTTTGGCTTCATTACGGATTCCGTGTCATAATGATAAAGTATAAAAATTTCCACATTCCACATCAATTTTATATAATTGGTAAAAATTCATAAAGCCTGATTGGTAAATTCATTTGCTATAATTTAGAAACACTGTTACTTTTCATTGATAAAGGTTGGTTGTTTTAGGTTTTACCCATAAACTGTATGGTCATTTGCCCCAACGGTTATAAACAAACAGAAAGGATCAACATAAACAAGAACTCATGTAGACAATTATACATAAGTGTTGGATATACATGTTTAATAGTGGTATTTAATAAAATGTTCACATCATTATGTAACATTAGTCTTAGAGTGTGAGCTTTGTTGTTTTGCATGATTCGTCTTTAGTGTTTTTCCTTTCAGCCACTGCGCGCCGCTAGTTGTTCTTTTATTCTTCTCTTGTATGCTCCGCCATTGTCATCTCATTATGTACAACACGTTTATCCTTTCTCTTTATCATTAAACCAATGTATAAAAAGTTTCTCTCTCCATTCATTCCAACATGGTAGCAGTCCGTGGTTGTTATCTTCAGTGAATTAATTGTGGATGGAATAATTAACTTGCCGTTGAAGAAAGCGAACTTTTTGTATTTTCTATTTGACGATATTTGCTGGCCATGATCGCTTGCTGGGCGACCATTGAATAGAGGAAGGATTGCTTGCGGAAGACTCAAGTGATAACGTTAAGACGAACTTGTGATACACATTTTAATATTTCCGTGACGAAGGACTATTGTGAGTGCGCATATTAATGAAGAACATGAGCGACGAGAGGCAACAAATTGAAAAGCTGACCGGGGAGCGAATTTCCTTTTTGCAGCAAGAATAAGAGTAATATACCTCAAAAGAAACCAATACAACGATGCTTCTCCGCATGACGTCACAACAAAGCATGTGCTGCCAGTTCGTTCACTTCGCTGCCTCGCTCGCTCGCTCGCTCGCTAAAGACTCACGCCATCCACTTGAAGAACGAAATTTGTTATTACGTACAAAACACTCCCGTACTAAAACTGCTTTTACAAAACATTTTGAAAGTCAGATTTTAGAGAATCATATTAAGCTTTAAAAAACAAAAAATTTTATATTAAAAAAATTCATTTGAACACAGTTTCCTCAGCTTGATACGGTCTATAACACATATTGACAGACTGTAACTGACTATTTAAAAAAAGTTTTTAACTACTCTATTTTATACTGAAATGAAATAATTACAAAGTGTGAGAATTTCTTAAATTTTTGTTGTTTTAATATTCACTCTGTAAAGATCTACAAAAATAACTATTTGAAATTACGCTTATTTATAAAACATGGAAATGTGATAGTAAGTTGCAAACAAAAGTGAGAAACAATTGCAAACTATAAAATACCTACAAGTATGAATTGTAATATTTATGACAAAAAATTGTTACGTACAGCAAAGATTTAGTTTTTAATGATCTTGCTATATTTTGAAAATTTTTGGAAAATCAACATACAGGGTGATTCAAATCTCAACGTACAACCGTTTAGGGAAGGTAGTATGGATGATTCTGAGCAAAACCCTTCCTATGAACATGGGTCCGAATTTGAACTGAGATATGAACAGACAAAAAAAATGCTACCACCAAGATCAACAAGTTAATAGCTCCGGTTTGATAACATCTGGGAAGATAAAATTTGGGAAAATAATATCGAACATACAACTGTGTATATCGTTGATCGAATTCTAACGAATAGTTTCCGAGTTCCGCAGTCAACATTGTAAGCACGCGTTACGCGGTGAAAGGGTAACTGGGAAACACAGTATATGCCCTATTATTTTCTCAAATTTTTATGAGTAATTAAAAACTTTTTTAATATTCAATTATGGTCTATCAATAAACAGAGCGAGTCAAAAGTCTGTTACCCCTTATAGAATTTCAAAACAAATCTGTTGCAGGCAACATGTAGGAAGTTAGGTAGGGATTAAATTGGTGGTGTCATTTTGACCTTTGACATCGAATTTTGCGCCTTACAATTTGTATCTTTGTAACCGATACATAGGTAGAGAAAAATTTCCAATTGCACAGTTGCAGAGCTCAAAACGCTGATTTTAACAAAATAAAAAGAAATTAAAAAAAAAACAGTCGTTGACGTGCAATGGCTGAAAATGGGTGCCCAATCATGCTAGAACCACATGCGGCGGAACTGCACTAAAAGCAAGTTGTCTAAAAGGTCTGAGACGAAGGTACCCGGTCATTTGGCCGACGGACATTCGACCGAACGGATATTTGGCCGAACGGACATTCGACCGAACGGACATTCGACCGAACGGACATTCG